>MU280278.1:0-50484 GCA_022385635.1 Xylaria scruposa | reverse complement strand
TTAAATGTTTTATAATTTATAATAATAGCTTTAATATATTAAATTAATTTTAAAACTTTATAAATTAATTAATATAACTTTTAAATTTATATTTACTTTTTATACGTTATATAATCTTTATATTATAATTAAACTAAGCAATAATTTTAATGTTTAATTAATTATTTTTAATAATTATAACTAATATATTTAATTATTAAAATAATATTAAATAAAACTTTATAATTATTATAAAAGCTTATAAAGTTATAAAATTATTTATTTTAATAGCTTTAAAAAATTAAGCTATAAAATCGTTTATTTTAATAATTTTAAAAAATTAAGCTATAAAATCGTTTATTTTAAAAAATTTAAACAAAGGGTTATTTTTAATTATAATAAACATTTTATATTATTAAATATATTTTATATTATTAAATATATTTTATATTATTAAATATAATTTATATTATTAAATATAATTTACGTTATTAAATATATTTTATATATTAAAACATAATTTACGTGTTAAATTATTATTTTTAATAAAAAAACTTAATTATAAATAAAAAAAAACACGTTTTATAATATAATTAAAAACTAATTAAAGTATATATAAATAAAAAAACTAATTATTAGTAAAATTCCGAAATTTAAGTGTGAGCGCCTAATATTTTTAGGATAGGGCGCAACATTTCGATTCGAAACAACAGTAGAACAAAGCAAGGATAGCCCTGCCCCTAGTCTAGCCCCAGATTTCCTATTGATATGGCAACTTAGGTGCCAAGGTGCTTTACGTCTGGCTATAGTAACTTAACTGACAGGTTATCGGCGCAAGTTATACGTTGCCTAGTACCATAGATGTCTTAGGCTTTAGGCTAACTAGCCCCGGGGAGGAAATTGAGTCGGCTCACATTCCTGTGCCTCCAGTGAAGGATCGGGTCATACTTGGTTCGCGCAAGCCATTGATGAGACGGCTTGCTTGTTACATCAATAGACGCAGGATATCACGAATTAGCAGCACGGCCCTACTTAACTCATCCTTATTCTCGCTGCTGTGCTGCTACTCCGAACAATATCATCAGAAGGTAAGACCATGTGTCATGTAATAACATTTTGCGTATGACTAAACTGAATGTCACGGCTGAAGTCTTGCCTTTATTGAACCCTTTCGCCATTCACTGCCGTCCCTGTTTGCGATTATCAAAGTGTAGCTGGAACATGACCGACCATGCTAGCATCTAGCTCTAAGACCTTCATAGCAGAATCATAGTGCTCGGCTCTAAGCGCATTTGTTTCGGTATTTGAAGCTAGGACAAAATTATATCTGAGAAGCTTGTTTACACCCGACAGACTGTAACGAGCGGTCATCTCAGAGTCCACTTCGCAAAGGTTGACGACCAGCGAGCGCTTGACACCGAACACAGCGTCAGAGTCGCGGTATTCGGAATCCTGGAGGTAAAGTGCACTACGGGAGGGGCAAGTTAGTCGCGAATCTATCCCGCGGATCATAAATGGACTTACGTGATTAATTTATCAAAGCCTTCCTTTTCAAACATGAAATGCATATGAGCAGGGCGGTATTGGTGCCTCCCCGATATTTTGAAAAACGTGCCTACAGGGCCATCACAGAGAATCGGATAAGGAACCGGGGTGATGGCGTTGAAGTAGAACTCTCCATCCTTGTTGCTGTGAAAAACCCCGCGTCCATCTGGCCTCGTGCGGTCTGAATTTTCGATATCGTACTGGCCGCGGGAGTCGGCTTCCCAGACGTGCACACGGGCACCTGGAATTGGGTTCCCATACGTGTCCTTAACGGTACAATGAACGAAGAGTGGCTCACCATCGGAGTCGCTGGATATGTGATCGCCGTTTATCTTATCATCAGCCTCGAGGCTGTGGAAGGGGCCAAGGATACTTCCTTCAGTCGCCCCGGGCGGCTTTGGGTGATTAATCTCGTCGACAAGTGTTGAGAGACCGAATATATCACTGACAGTGATCAACTCCTACGAAGGGAGTCAGTTAGCCTGTAATTTACTCAGAGAAGACCTATTGATTGTATACCTTGCGGTCTTTTGTGCATATCTGGCCGCAAGCCTCTAGCCAGTCGAGACCAACACGCCATTCATCTGTAGTAAGCCTTGTTTCTCGTGCAAAGTCATGGATATGAGTGATCAAGCGCTCAAATATGAATTTCATTCGCGCATCGCGCCCCTCAGTAAAGCGATTTATGACACTCTCGGTGATGTTATCAATAACGAGATCCATTGCCATCAGGAGGCGAGCGTTTGTTGTCTGTCAGTAGCTTTCTTCGCTAGTGCTGTTCTCATTCATTCTGTCAGAATGAGGAATATGGGGTTCTTTTCACACCTTTTATAGGACATAGGTAACTGCAGGATGCAGAGTTCAAGTATTAGGATCTATGCAATAATTGTCGGAAGTCACAATACTACTACAGGTATGTAGGGGGTGAGCACCGTATGCGCAACCCCTGAGAACCCGCCACACTACTTATTAGGACACACCTCCGAGAGAGAGCAACACGCCCTCTCACAACAATACAACACAGTATACCCTCAATTGACTGGATCGCTTATTTCTGACAAGTGGCCCTTCATATGCCTAGTGTGGATACGACTGCAAACATAAACTTGCCCAGGTACTGCCGGCTTTACCATTAGTTTAATTAACCTTGCCTACTTAAAGGGTGCCTTCTTAAAGGGCGGTTGCTTAATTCTTACCCGCTATTTGGTGTTGGGAAGACGAACTTTGTAGTTTTATTAAACAAAGTCGAATGATACGCGAATCATGGATAGTATTGCTTTTGGTCGACGGACTGTACCATCCGCCATTGACGAGTTTGCCCAGAAATCCCAGAACCAAAATTGGGCAAGCTTTCCTGTCGATGGTAACAATGTTCAGCGTGTGTCGTTTGGCGCCTGCGCTAGAGCTATAAATGCTGCTTGTTGGTGGCTCGAGAATACTCTTGGAACGAGCAAGACCTTCCAAACAATTGCATACATCGGTCCGAATGACATCCGATATCTTATATTCTTCTGCGCAGCTGTGAAATGTGGTTACAAGGTACCTTCTCAACCGTTTAGTCCTCACAATTGCTAACCTTCAGTAGCTCTTGTTCACGTCTCCCCGAAATAGCCATGAAGGCCATGCTCAACTTTTCAAAGAGGCTTGCTGCACGACCCTCCTATGCGATTCCATGTCGAACCTCAGATCACTTGCTCAAATACCCTGCCTGAAAGTCGTCCTAGCTCCCAACCTACAGGACCTACTGGGCCATGAAGATATACCCCACTTTCCTTATGAGAAACAATTCGATGAGGTTAAAGATGATCCATGTATTGTCCTACACACCTCTGGGACAACATCGCTTCCAAAACCCGTCACCTTATCACACAGACAATTAGCCGTGTTTGACGCGCAGTGGAAAATATCTCCTTTAAAAGGCCGTGAGACTTTTCTCCAGGCCGTTGGCTCATGTCCAGCATTTTTGGTTGCTCTACCCTTCTTCCACATGGCAGGCTTCTCAATGGGTATATGGCTTCCCTTGAACCCGGACATAAATGTGATGTTTACTAATCCCTCGATACCACTAAGCTTATTCTCAACAGAGCAAGCTCTTGACAGTAAAGAGATTAGCGGTGCCATTATACCCCCTTCATTACTCCAAGAAGCGGTGCAGTGTGGCCCAGTCTTAGACAAACTAGCAAGACTGCGGTATATCTTTTATGGCGGTGCACCGCTATCATCTGAGGCAGGGCATATCCTGTCATTGAGAACACACGTTTGCAACCAAATTGGATCTACAGAATGCGTAGTGTTCACTACTCATCTGACGGACCGAAGTGATTGGGATTATTTCTGTTTCGGCGCACAACAGTCTGGTTATGACTTCCGCCCAACAAGCTTACCTGGTATATTCGAGATGTTCGTAACGAGAGACGATAGCAAGGCAGCTTTTCAAGCAATCTTCCAAGGTAATGATCTCTCCGAGTTTTCAACAAAAGACCTGTACTCCAAACATCCCACGAAACCGCATCATTGGAAGTACCAAGGTCGCGTAGATGATGTCATCGTCCTGTCTCAGGGTGAAAAGCTGAATCCCGTTACGAACGAATCCTTGATAAGCAAACATCCGCTTCTCAAGTCGGTCATGTATATTGGCAACGGAAAGCCTCAGCTGGCCGCCATTCTAGAATTGGCTGATGGGACAGGTTCACGCCTAAACGCGGAACAAGTGGCGGAAGCCGTCTGGCCACTGATTGAGCGTGTCAATGCGCTATCTCCAAGCCACGGCCAACTGCACAAATCACACATCATCGTCGCAGATTCCTCTAAAAAGTTCCTTAGAACCACCAAGGGATCGCTGAAGCGCCTCCAAACTGTGCAGCTTTTCGAATCTGAGATCCGTGACATTTACGATTCCCCGGTCATTTCCCCCGGTCTTATGACCCGCGTCGATATCTCGCGCCCAGATGAGCTTCAAGAATTTGTCCACATGGTGTATCAGGACACGACAGGCTTCGGGAACCTGCAGTTAGATGACGATATCTTCCTAGTCGGTGCAGACTCTTTGAACATTCAAACTGCCATCCATACGCTAAAAGCCTCTATTTTTTCGCCTGATCTTCGCGTAGATACAAGCTGTATCTGCCAAAAAACTGTCTACGCAAATCCTACTACACGCACCATGAGTAGATTCCTCGAAAATCTCGGACGCCCCCAAGACTTAGGTACGGAACCACTACTAGAACAGGCGGGACTTCTGGAAGAAGTCTACCAGCGATACCGCTGGCGACTTCCCATAAAAAAGGATATGCCCACCACAGAAACACCGTCTCTCGCGACGGTTCTCTTGACTGGGAGCACGAGTAATGTCGGCTCTTATATACTTCACGCCGTGCTGAGAAGAGACGACGTCG
This sequence comes from Xylaria scruposa, assembly GCA_022385635.1. Lineage (NCBI taxonomy): Eukaryota > Fungi > Ascomycota > Sordariomycetes > Xylariales > Xylariaceae > Xylaria > Xylaria scruposa. The sequence continues at coordinate 45,565 of MU280278.1, read as the reverse complement.
ACGAAGTGATCTGTCTAAACCGCAGCGAAGATGGCGCCGAGCGTCAGCGGAAGCTGAACGCCGAGAAAGGATTACTTGTTACGGCCGGCAGCCCTAGGGTTCGATTCATGCATGCGGATCTCTCCCGGCGCCACTTCGGGCTTAAACAAGCGGATTACGACCATATGCTGTGCAAGGTGACTGTGATTCTTCACACCCAATGGCCCGTAAATTTCAACCTGCCGCTATCATCCTTCGAGCCTCAGCTTGAGGGCGTAGTGAATCTGATCAAGTTTACCGTTGAAGCCGCCCGCACGCCAACGTTCTTCTTTGTGTCGTCTATCGCAGCGGTCAACAACTGGCGACGCCAGATTCGTCTCGAGCACCCCTCGTACGACGTTCCAGAAAGACACTCCACGGATCTCTTGCTCGCCAGTGGTGGGTACGGGCAGAGCAAAGCTATAGCATCCAACCTGCTGTATTCCGCTAGCTTGCAGTGCGGCTTGCGGGGCGCAATCCTTCGGCTCGGGCAGATCTCCGGACCCGTGCGACGGGACGCGGGCGCCTGGAACACGAGCGAATGGCTGCCCAGTCTCGTCCGGACATCGCACACGCTAGGGGCACTCCCGGCCACGATACCGCTTCTCAACCAGGTGGATTGGATCCCCGTCGATGATACCGCTCAGCTCATCGTTGAACTGGCGCTGGATACATCGACTGACAAAGCGGATCCACGGCGGCAGAGCCTGGCGCTGTTCAACATTGCCAACCCGAACACTGTGCCCTGGGAGACACTAGCGCCGGCAGTGGTACAGTCGTTGTCCATAGGTCGTCCTCTCAGAGTCGTGTCATTCCCTGAGTGGCTGCAGCTCCTGGAGAGCTCGGCGCCGGAGCAGTGGGAGAAGACGGCAGCGACGCTGCCGGCGCTAAAGCTGCTAGATTTCTTCAAGGAATTGGAAGAAGGCCGGCAGCGGGGAGCCGATCAAACGCTCTTGCGAACAGAGATAACGAGGACACTTAGCCCACGGTTAGCTAGGGTGAGTGCTATTGATAAGTCCATGATGGCCAATTGGTTAGGCCAATGGGGGCTTGGAAGGAGAGGGAGCAAAGGCTCCCCTTTCGGGTAACTTTTAACCTAGGCCCCTTTGCTATCTCTAGGGAGGAATCATTTATAAAATCTAAGGAGAGTAGTATTCGCGTTATGTAGTAGTGAAGTAGTGTATGAGGAGAAGTAGTCAAGATAGAAGTAAGATTAGACATGAGTAGCTTCTCAAATTACCTACTATCCATACTTATTTAGATACTTTTGTAATGGCTTCACCTATAAGTCAGGACACTAAAGAGTTCCTTTGGTCAAATTCAATTGCATTGCATTCGATCGACAGTTTCCCAAGTAGGAAGACCTAAGACATACTACAGCATACCGTTGTCTGCTTTAAGTACCTGATATGTGGCTACACTACGGCGTCAATGCCTTTCCCTCACAAAATTCAGGCTCGAACTGGCTGTGAGAGTCCTCACAGGTCACTAAGGCGAAATCGTCATGAGAATCATAAAAGGTATCTGAATTATTTGCTACTCCTAAAAACCCCTGCCTGTATACGCCATAAGCGCGAGGCTATGTTAACCATTTCCTAGTGACCTGTAAATACCCAAAACCGCACTTTCTGTGACGCAGGACTAGTAGCTTGAGACTTGATCCTGCGCATTGTTCATCAAATTGTATAATTATCAATCATATCATAATAGACGGCTCGTCTACGTCAACTGCTAGAGCGATGCTCTCAAAGTCGCAGTATGTTTCGCCATAATGCTTCAGCTTAGCTGCCATCATCTCGAAGGCCTCACTGCCCAAGAGACAGCGTAGTGGAGGGTCGTGCATGTGCGCAAGTTGATGTATGGCTGCAGCACCTTTGATAGGGTCCCCAACTTGTTGCTCTCCCATTTTCTCCATAATATTCTCAGCAGGCAAGTGACGGTAGGCAGGCAAGATTTGCTTCGGGTGCCGAAAAAGCATGTTCTTATGCGCCCACTCCGTCCGGAAGCCGCCAGGCTCAACACATGTCAATTTGATGTTCCATTCTGGCTTCATCTCCATAGTGATAGACTCGGTGAGGCCCTCAACTGCCCACTTCGATGCGCAATAGGCACTGACAGCGGGCATGCCACACTGGCCAGCGATCGAGGTGATTTGCTGAATGAGACCACCGGGTGGATTGTTGACATTGCGCATAATGTGAAGAGCGGCTCGAGTGACGCGAATAACGCCCATAAAGTTGATCTCCATTACCGACTGTATATCACGGTCGGTAAGCTCTTCAAAAGCACCGCACAGACCAACCCCGGCGTTGTTGACGACGACATCTACACGGCCAAAGGCAGCAATAGCTCGGTCAAAAGCGGCCTGTATGCTCTCCGAGCAGCCGATGTCGACGCCAACAGCGAGGTAGTTGTGCTCGTTAACATTGACAAATCGCAAGTCATCCGGCCTTCGTGATGTCGCCACAACTTTGTCGCCAGCGTCGAGACATTTCTGAACAAGGGCATTTCCAAATCCGGAGCTGCATCCCGTGATAAAAAAGATTTTCGAATGAGACATGGGGGGATTCCTGATGTTATAGGAAACTTTAGAGTTCTACGTAGGCCTGTGAGGACAAAGTTTAAATTACGGCATGAGCCTAGTCTTTTGACAACGGGGGCCAGACAATAATGCTTATATAGATCAGATACGTAGCCCCTGACTGCGTCCTAGGTATCTGTACTGATCCATCTTTCACCTTTAAGTAGGTAGGTGGCCTGCTAACCCGACACATTCATCGATTGCCACGCCAGCCACTACGTCGATGGACAAGCTACTGTGGTATTCAACGCTGTATGTTCTAGCAACCCAGCTGCGTTTTCGCTGTGCAGATGCGCAACGAAAATACAGCTGTAATCAAAAGCTATCACGAGCATAGCGAGATCGACTGCCGCGGCGGCTACAGGTATAGATTAATGACGTAACTGCAGTCGAAGTAATTTAATTATATGATATATCCTTAAGACATGCATGCCCCTTGCACAGTGCATTTTATACTTAGATCACATAATTAGAATGAGCTAAAAGCGAATAACCATATTATAGCGCTGAAAGGAGTCGAACCTAACCCACTATAGGGCTAACTGGCCATGGCACCTTAACTCATATAGGGAATTTTTTCTTCTTTTGTTGGCGTTATTGTTGTATCTTCCATTACTGGCTTTCCTAGTCTCTCCTGATGTTCAACGTTATGCGTGCCGACTTCGGATACATAATCTACGGCCCGGTGCCGCGAATCTATGCCAAGCCGGCAACCCGCAGAATGTTTATATGCGTACTTAAAAAGTGGAGTAGATTTTAACAGCGGGGCAATCTGCAGACAGAGATGATCCAATCAAAAGCTTTTATGTGGTTAGATGTTGAATTTTATGACGTGGGTTGACTTATGTAAGCAGTTCCGCTGTTAAGAGATCCTTGCTTTTTTGAGGATGAAAGAGTCTGAGAAAATGACATGACTGAAATAGTCATTGCTATGTCCGCGTATGGAACAGCCACTTGCCCGACGAGCATAACGTTCTGAGCACCCAGATCCACACCAGCTGTCATAAGGAACTGGTACCCGAACCATTAATAGGTGGTTGAATCAACCTTTAGTGTGCTCAGAAGGCCGGCGCCGACTGATGCGACGATAGATGAAATGATGAGGAGCGGAACATATTGGCCGAGTGCGGTAGCCGCTCCACCGTTGATGATGGAAAACAAGACAAGACCCAAGATGGCGGGCAAGGTACGAATACGGAACTGGGTTGCTGAAACACTCGGAATAGCTTGGAACCAAATGGGCAAATAGTAAGTGAAGATCAGAATAGCACCACTTATGAACACGCCGAACTATCCACCGCCTGGGATGTTCTTGTTCTTCATGATGCACCCCGGGAGGGTCGCGTTATCCCCCTGCTAGATCTCGACGCCAGCAAATGCGATAGCGAAACCCCGGCCAAGACGAAAAGGGCGGTGGCGCGACCATCATTGAAAGGGTACACGGACCCTCCCCACCGCAGGGCGAGAAATAGGACAGGACGATGCAAAATGTGACAGGGAGGGTAGGAAGCGCACATGGGGCTAATGACACTTGGACGGCGGACATAACGCCGGTGAAGACGGGGCGCTGGCGGAGAGGCGCGGATGTACCAATGATGATGATGGCGCCGGCAAGAATGCCCGCCACCCCAGTTCTACGAATTTGTTCTTCCTATAATGAGGGCATCTGACGTAGGTGCCACGCCTGCGACAAGCGAGCCGATCTCAAAGAGGGGCACAGCGACAAGAAAGATACTTACTCTTGACTCTGTAAATGGAGTAGAGACTGCCATAGAGCAACTGCAACGCACCGACGGCGAATAAGTACGACTCTCCGTACCAGCCCACATTATTTAGCAAATGAAAATGGTCCGTGATGTTAGGAATTGTGGTGGCTAGGATGGTGCCGTTCTGCGAACGACGTAGAGGGGGCGGGAGTCAGCAGAGTTCAAGTGTGTTAGCAACGACAAGTATCATCTCGGCGCACAACACTCACCAGAGACACCGAGAACCTAGCAGAAAGAAGGGGGATATATATTGAGACTCGTCGTCGGCGTTAGTGGCGGTGGCTAGTAGAGTTGCCGTCCCGGCCACCGCTCCGGCCATCACCTCGTCGGCAGTTGGGTTTATCATGGCGGTTGGATTCGTCACAGAATTTTAGGCAACCAAGGTGTCTAGCTACCTACATACCTACCTACCTAGGTAAGTAGGTACATAATCCACATATATGTACATAAATGTGTATCTATCGCGTTCAAAGCATCTGTGGTGGTAGTAGCTGAGTACCCACACAGACTCGATCGCAAAACATCAAACCTCGCTAACTGGTAGAACCAAGACTTCACGACGAAGCAGCCGTTATGCCAACTATTTATGTCAACTATAAGAGGATATCATCAATCCGCTTGCACGAGCAAGAATATAGCTAGCGGCAAGTGTCAGCTAGTCCAGCATGCCAGAATGGCGAGGTAATTGGTAATGAATCAAAAGAGGCCAGAGATGAGATCCATGCACTTACCACAGTTGCCCGCCTGGTCCGCCCATTGCCTTTCAACGAGGAACCCAGCTCGGTGACAGAAGTCGGCGACGGCATCCGGCCTCCACTTACCCGTCGTCATGAGTCGTACACGCTGCCCCTTCGCCATCGCTACACGAATGCCATTTCCTTTCTCTGGCTGCAGTGCGACGACGACGTCGTGTTGGGCAGCCATGTAGAGATGGAGCGTGCGCTCGTGCTGCTCCATCCAGTTGTCCGCTTCCCAGTCCTCGAGCTGAAAGGCCTCGTGGCCCAAGACCCTATTGGCAGCCTGAAGAGCATTGAGCGCAAAGTCCCGGTACTCGGGCAACCCGCCGCCGTAAGCCCTCGCGATCTTGTCGTCATCGCTGCAGGTGTCTATCGCAACGATGAACTGGCACGCCAGGCGGGCCTCCTTGCAGATGGTGCCGAACTGCCCCAAGAACGCGCTAGCTTGGTCATGGCTCCCGATGTTGCCTATGCTGTTGCCTAGCCACAGAATTGTCACTGATGTGTGCCCGCGTTGCTGCAGATAAGGCAGCCACGCCAGACAGTCGTCGTATGTGCCCAGGAGCCCGGTTATGGCGATGGAAGGACAGCCCTCGAATAGTTCTCTTAGCTCCGCTAAACTAGACTTGAGCCCCTGATGCGTTACGTCGAGGGCAAAGTAGTAAACTCGTTTCTGTAACCCCCGAACACCAGAGAGAATGGATTTAGTTTTCCGGATTTTCCTAGCCGTCGTTCATTAGTCACCGATCGGTCTTCTAGTTACCTAAGGTAAGTGCTCACGTACCCGCACCCAAGCTCAACCAACACTCCTTGATCGGGAATACTCTCCCCGAATTTGCATCCACTTTCGTTCAATATCTCCGCCTCGCTGTGAAATGGATAATAAACAGGACATTGCGTGAGCGTGTCAAATAGCTTTTGACCACGGTCGTCCCACATTAACATCGATGGCAGCGTGGGATGGTCAGCCTGGAGGCCTGAGATAACTTCATCACGTAGATCAAGAGTATTGACGTCTTGCCTGATGTCAATGATCGTAATATCCTCTGACTCCATAGAGTTGACGAGAGTGGTAGCAGTTGTCATTGTGATAAGTACAAACCTCTGACCTTAGATATTTATTATTAATTGTGAATCATTCGAGGAGACATGCGTCAATTTATGTTCCTATATAAGACCCACGCAACCACTGCTCAGTTGGCGATGAGAAAATGAATCCCCAACAATCCAACAACTACACTAGTAAGCATCGTTCCGGGCATCACAACAGCTTGTCTTCAGCCAGCCACAACCAATCCCATATTGGCAGCGAACTATACCGAGTGCATGATAGACAACTGTTGTTGGACGCAAACCTGGTTTCGATTCGATCGACCAGGCCGTTAAGTCTCATGACGTCAACAGTCTGATGTGCCTTGTGCTGATAAGGTGGCTTGCCATGATGAGGGAGTTTTGATAAATCATATCATATCTTTCAGAAGGCTTGCGCCCAGTACGTACTTAATGCATTAGACTATCCATTATCAACTGCAGGTCGGACACATGTACACATACACGAATAATATCCTGTTTTCCACCAGTTCACCGACTATTTGCCTGATCGTGTCCTCGTCGGTACTCAGTGCGAACTAGGATACCCCTGGCGCCAGGAAGCTTTGACCATAGGAATGGGTATCCGATCCTAGGCCGTTTAATTGACATCCGGCATCTGCATCGTTCTGGACTCCGGGTGTTAGACTCTCGCGATACTTACAGCCGCATACGGCTTCCCTCGAGTGACGGAACAAAGAAGGCATTTTGTATATAGATCTCTAGCCTGTAGATGTAGTAGTTGGAGCTCCTTGTGCAACAACAAGGATTCAAGACCTGCTCCTACGTTGCTACTAGTATCCAGAGCTCGTGACACTGGGTGTAACCTCGATTAAGATGTTTAGGAATAATAACCATATTACCAACCCCTACACTACCTTTTGTCTGTCTATTTGACCACCATAGCCGACTATTCACTTTAGGACGAAAACCCTGACAGGAAGCGAATCGCACTGTCAGGTGGAGTTTGACATTCTCTCTGCTGCGAATCTGTGACGGAGCACTCCAATCATGGGCGCGCTCCGTAGGTGGGCTGAAGAGCACAAGAGGTTGTGAGCATACCAACCAAGTTAGGAAGCTCACGATAAGTGAGCTTGCCAACGCAACTAGTAGGACTGCGATATCGCAAACCTTCAAAAAGGCCACATATGCTTACACACGAATATTTAAGCTGTAGAAATTCTGCTGTAGAATAGATAGGACAACAATACGATCACTTAACTAGCACTGGTAAGCTCACTTGTGTAAGCGCTGGTTCAATTCCATACTGCTAGGTTACTCCGTCAGAGAATCATTAGGCAAGAAGCACGATTATTCAAAAGGAATGAAATACCTCTAAAGTTTCTTACACTTGTACGCCGAAAACCACACCGCTCCGACTGCCATAGGCCTATACCTAAATACGACGTGTCACCTGAGGGTATTTACTATTACGCCCCCCAGAGGAACGAAATGCACGCTCCGATGTGTAAGTTTCTGGCTAGGTACTGCAGCAAGAGCTTCAATATATAGAATCATCATGCCGTAATATATATCTAGATCTACCTCGGTACGTAGCAACACAAGTGTCCAAGAAAAGAAGCGAGAAGCAATAGATGAGTTATGCAGCATAAATATTACTATGAACAAGAACGAGAATCTATTGTTCATGAAACACAACAGTAATTTAAAGAGGTCCCACTGTGGCTTCTGTCATTTGTTGGAACTAGTCACATTTATAACCAGCCCACAAAGTAGGCTGACATAACGGTTAGACAAGGTTGACCTCATCTCATGCAAGAATTGGTGGTACCAAAACTCATTCTTGGTATACTAATGTATCTCCAAGCCTTATATATTTCATGATTGAAGCAATTCCTCCGGCCTTGAACCAGATCTCGTTACTGAACCTGACGTAAAGCTGCCCCCCCGGTTTTGTTCATTCTTCAAAAGTTTACGCAACTGGTTGACGTTTTGCATCTTACCGCCCTTCTATTCAAATCTTTCTGTAGCGCAGAAATGTGTCTAGGGAGATATCGAGAAAAGCAAATTTGGTGAGAAAGTAAAACACAAAAATAAAAGAGAGACGAGAAGACAGATCTAACGTACCAGATCTTTCTTGCTTTACATCATTGCAATACGCAACGGGTTATTACATGCACTATTACCCAAGACAGTGAGTTCTTGTGATCTCATAACCCCTCAGCTATACAATTGTGATGGAACAGGGCGAAGAAAACTCCGGGCAAAAGAACAGGATGCTCGTGATGCAAGGCGGCAGCGGTGAGCTGTCGTCTTCTCGACACGACGATGTCGAGCTAAGAATAAGCCCCGGAGAGCTGCACTCAATGACACATGAGCTCAACGTTTGCATTCATGAATTGGTCCAGAAAACAGTCGCCCGCCAACCCAAGGCAACTTCCATTCATTCCTGGGACGGACAGCTCAGATATGAAGAGCTAGATACTCTTTCATCTTCGCTCGCAGTACACTTGAGGCAGCGCGGAGTCGAGCCAGAGGTTTATGTGCCGATCTACTCGGAGAAGTCGTTTTGGGTTCCAACGGCCATGCTCGCCATTCTAAAGGCTGGGGGCGCCTTTGTACTACTAGATCCAACCAACCCGGCCGCTCGATTAAAGGAGCTGTGTCGGACTGTCGACGCCAGATTCATTATGGCGTCGAAGGCATTGGCCAAGACAGCTGAGACATTGGCACCCGACGTCGACGTTTTGGTGATGACGGACGAGCTTACAAAAACCCCATCAGCGCTCTATACCCATGGCCGTGACGTCCGCGTGCAACCCACAAACGTCGCCTACGCCGTATTCACCTCAGGAACCTCCGGAAAGCCTAAGGGCGTCGTCATCGAGCATCGCGCGTTCTGCAGCAGTGCGGTGGCGCATGCTCCGGCGCTCAACATGGACGCGAGCTCCCGCGTGCTGCAGTTCGCGTCGTTTGCGTTCGATGCCTGCATCATGGAGATGTTGACGGCCCTGATTGTTGGGGCCTGCGTCGCGATCCCGTCAGACGAGGGACGCATACAGGATTTGGCGGGCCAATGTCGCCATCTGCAGCCTAACTGGGCGCTCCTCACGCCCTCTGTCACACGGGTTCTCGATGTCGAGGATTATCCCATGCTCCACACGCTTGTGCTCGGCGGCGAGGCGATCCAGGCTGACGATGTGCGCAAGTGGGTGCCGCGTGTAAATCACCTGCTCGCAGCCTACGGCGTTAGTGAGTGTGCGGTTGTGAACATGGTCCGACGCTGCTCTGCCGACGAAGATGTTGAGAAGTTGGAGCATGCGAATCTCGGACATCTTGTCGGCGTTACGTGTTGGGTGGTAGATCAGCAGGATGCTTCACGCCTGGTAGTACCAGGGGAGGTGGGCGAACTGTGGCTAGACGGACCCTCCGTAGGCCGGGGTTACCTTGACGACAAGGTGCTGACGGCCCAAGCGTTCGTTGATCCGCCGTCTTGGCATCCACACTTTCGCATTCATCCGAACGGCGGTGGAGACCGGAGAAAGCTCTACAGGACCGGCGACTTGGTTAGTGCGAACCCTGAGGATGGCTCGCTTCGCTATGCTGGTCGCAAAGACGACCAAGTCAAATTCCACGGCCAGCGACTCCAAGTCCAAGAAGTCGAGCATTTCCTGCGACGCGCTCTCCCGGCCGCCCGCGGACTCGTTGTCGGAATCGTAGTTATCGACACCGTTGAGACCTTGGTGGTTTTCGTTGTTCCAGACCTACAGGATGGAGCGCAGCAGCATAGTCATAATTGCTCGAACTCGAGTGACCACGGCTTCCTCGTCCCCAATGACGAATTTCGCGAAGCAGCGAAGCTTGCGCAGCAACGATTGTCAGCTGACCTCCCGAGATGGATGATCCCTACCATATTTCTTCCTCTTCAATCCATGCCGTTGACGTCTAGTGGAAAAAGCGACCGCCGGCGTCTCTGTGCTGTGGCTGGCGATTTGACGCTATCAAAGCTTCGGTTTTTTGACGCTTGCCTGCCTTCTGTCGGCAAGCGACAGCCGTTGACCGCAGTAGCACGGACAATTCAGAGTTTATGGGCTGAGATACTTCGCCTCGAGTCACGGGAGATCGGCCTCGACGACAGCTTCTTTGAGCTCGGCGGTGATTCTGTCGGTGTCATGAAGCTTGCTGGCGCCATCCGACGCCGGGGACTAGACCTGGCTGTGCGTCTTATATATGACAATCATACCCTCGAAGATATGGCGTCTTCCGTCGAGACGTGTGCAGTAGAGATGCCCCGACTTGTCTCCCCGTTTTCTCTCATTCCCGCTGTGATGGATGATCATGGCGCATTCAGGACAACCATTGCGCAGCAGTGCCAACTCGAACACGGAGATGAAATCGAGGATGTCTACCCCTGCACTCCTCTGCAGGAGGGTCTATTTTCCCACACGGCCAAGAAGCCTGGTTTATACACCGTTGTCTTCGAGTACACGCTCCCTCCTCACCTCCACGTTCGTAAATTCCAGGACGCTTGGCACGCTGTGACGGCGGCCAACCCGATTTTTAGAACGCGAATTGTACAGGTCAATGGGTCATTATATCAAGCCGTGGTGCGTAGCCCGCTGACCTGGGAGACTGAACAGGCGGGAATTCGGGGTGATTGGGAACTAGGTCGTCGGCTCGCTCGATTCTGTCTCAGTAGTCGCGAGTCACGGTCTGGGGACAACCGCCTTGTCTTTACATTCGTCTTTCACCACGCTCTGGCTGATGGATGGTCATTGCCAATGCTTCTACGGCAAGTTCAGGGGGCATATGACGGAGCAGAACCTGTACCTCGCCCATTCAGCCCGTTTATCGAACACATTATGAGAACCCGACCTGAGTCCGAGAAATTCTGGTCGGGAAGATTCAAAAACATTGAACCTGCTACCTTCCCCGCCGTGTCTTCGGCCTCTTACATTCCCAATCCCACCGCGATGAAGACTATGGAGATACCCATCCACGCACTTCAAACATGCGAATTCGCGGCGCCCAATAGGCTGAAGCTGGCGTGGAGCATTCTCATCTCCCTCTATACAGACAATCCCGACACTCTATTCGGAATCACTGTTTCCGGGCGTGGGGCATCGATGTTGGGAATCGAGGAAGTGACGGGACCGACAATCGCTACTGTCCCATGCTGTCTTACTGTCCCGCCAGCCATGACTGTGGTGGAGGCTCTTCGGATGGTGCAGCAAGACTATATCGATACTATGCCTTTCGAACAGATTGGTCTTCAGCACATCGCCCGACTGGGAACGGCGGCCGCTTCCGCCTGTCAGTTCCAGAGTCTGCTGGTTATCCAGCCGGAAGCTATGCCACCCCCGGAACTATTTTGTGATTCAAGAGACTTGGCAGCGCAGAATGCCTTCAGCACATATGCTATTAATTTGTTCTGTCGCCAAATGCCATTATCGCTGAGTATCGAGGCAAAATTCGATCCGGAAGTCATCAGTGAGATACAGCTCAATCGAATGCTATATCTGCTGAAGCACATCTTCCAACAACTAGTCCCGTCAATGAAGGACATCCCTATTGGGGAGCTAGACACGACCAGCCCTGAGGATTGGTTTGAACTGAGAAAGTGGAACGAAAATCTACCTGCTCCTTTCCAGGCTTGCGCTCATGATCTTATACGGGAGCATTCGGACTCGGATCCTGATGCACCCGCTGTGTGCGCATGGGATGGCAGTTTCACGCGCGGCGAACTGGATAACCTCTCATCGAGCTTGGCCATGCGCTTGATGGAGTTGGGCGTAGGTCCCGAAGTATTCATTCCTCTCTGCTTCGAGAAGTCTAGTTGGACAACAGTGGCAATACTGGCCGTGTTGAAAGCGGGAGGGGCGTTTGTGCTGCTGGATCCAGACCATCCGGTTCAGCGGCTGCATTCAATCTGCCGAGACGCCGAGGCGCCGCTCGTTATAAGCTCCAAGCTGCATTCCCGTGTGGCGGGAGAGTTGGCGCCACGTCTGGTTGTTGTAGGCGTTGATTGGAAAGCTTCAGACACATTAACTGATCTAACCCCGCTGGTTCCAAACCCGCTGTCATCCCCAACAAGTTCTATGTACGCCGTATTCACGTCTGGGTCGACTGGAACACCCAAGGGCGCTGTTCACTCTCATTCTTCATGGTGTACCAGTGCCATCGCAAACCAGACTGCTCTTTACCTAGGAGCTGATTCGAGAGTATTTCAGTTCGCTCGCTACGCATTCGATATCAGCATCGCAGATAGTCTATTGACGCTGGTGGCAGGCGGATGCGTATGTGTACCATCCGATGACGATATCCGAGGAGGTGGTCTAATCGATTGCATCAATCAGCTAGGTGCCAACTGGGCATGCTTGACCCCTTCTGTAGCCCGGACCATTGAACCGGCCAAAGTCCCAGCGTTGAGGACCCTGGTTCTGTGTGGCGAACCTATCGCGAGTGAAGTCATCACAGAGTGGGCTCCTCACGCACATCTGCTGAACGTGTATGGTCCTGCCGAGTGCGCCATTCTCACCACAGTACATCGCGAAGTGCGCGATTCCAGCGATCCAAACAACATCGGGTATCCTACAAGCGCCGTTACCTGGGTAGTCAATGCGAAGAACGAGAAGCACTTGGCGCCGATTGGGACGGTCGGTGAGCTGTATGTCGAGAGTCCCATAGTAGGCCACGGCTATCTCAATAACCCCGACCACACTCTCCAGTCGTTCGTCAAAGGGGAGAACCGTCCGTCTTGGCTGTCCAGCTTCCGCCCTGGGAGCTCTTCGCGTCTCTATCGCACCGGGGACTTGGTGCGTTATACGGAGGATGGGGCCTTACGCTACGTAACGCGCAAAGACACTCAGGTCAAACTGCGCGGTCAACGGATCGAGCTGAGTGAGGTCGAGTATCACCTGCGTCGGAGCTTCCCCCGGGCAGAACAGGTCGTCGCTGAAGTCATCACCGCAAAAGACACGCGGCGTCGAGCCTTGGTTGCGTTTGTCATACTTAGCCAGCAGATGTTCAAGGTATCTGACAGCCGCTTCAAGGCACTAAGTGGGGAGGCTCTGGAGCAGCTTCACGCTCTGCTGCCGGCGTACATGGTGCCGACTTTGTTCATTCCAATGAACCATTTCCCATATAGCAAGTCTGGCAAACTTGACCGCAGGCAGCTTCGCACCATGGCCTCCGACATGCCTTTAGACGAGTACGGCACACTATCCAATTCCGCGATGAAAGTCATGCCAGCTTCGAGCGAAGAACGGAGTGTTCGACAACTTTTCGCCGATGCGCTCAAGATGACAGTCGATGAGATTGGCTGTGACGACAACTTTTTTTGTCTTGGTGGTGACTCCATCCTGGCTATGAGCATGGTGGCTACGGCGAAAGAGCGTGGGATCGCTTTCAACATGGCCGACGTCTTTAGACATCCTTCAGTCTCGTCGCTGGCAAAATTGACGAGCCAACCTACAAGCAATAAAACCCAAAGCACGAAGCCAATGAATACACTCGGGAGAGATGTCGATCAGTCTCAAGTCTTGATGGACGCGGCTCGCCAGTGCGATGTACACCAGGACATGGTTGAGGATGTTTATCCATCCACTCCTCTACAGGAAGGCTTGATGGCTCTTGCGGTGAAGATGCCAGGCATGTACGTTTCCCGGTACAAGTATGAGGTTCCTCCCACGACAGATCTTACTCTTTTCAAAGAGGCTTGGAATGCTGTTTCCGCTGCCAACCCCATTCTTCGAACCCGCATGATTCAAGTCGAGAATGGCGACATCTTCCAAGTCGTTTTAAAACAATCTACGCAATTTGAAATGCACGATACGCTTGATGATCAGCTACGTCACTCAAAGGCTCATTTAATGGCATTAGGCTCTCCCCTATTCCATCTTTCCCTTGCACCCCTGTCTGTGAGTAGTGGTGGTCGCTACCTCTTCATCTTCACGATCCATCATTCCCTTTATGATGGATGGTCATTGTCATTACTCTGGGATCAAGTCCGTAAGGCCTACCGCAGAGAGATCCTGGTTGCCAGACCGTTCAGCTCCTTCATTCGCCACATCGCAGGGATTCAAGGAGGTGGGGATTATTGGAGGCAGCGTTTTGACGGCATCGAAGTAGCAGTATTTCCTCCGCTTCCATCTGCCAGTTTCGTCCCAACGTCAAATCGCTCGTTCAACCAATCAATCTCCAGCCCTATCAACTACAAGGGCAATCAGACTCTGTCGACCATGATACAGTTCGCCTGGGCGGTGGTTCAGTCGCATTACACAGATACTGCGGATGTGGTCTTTGGGCTCACCTCTAACGGTCGCGGTGCTGAGATGGAGGGTATTGCCAGCATTACCGGCCCTACCATCGCCACTGTCCCGGTTCGCGTGTCCTTGTGTGCAGACAAGACGGTGGAAGAGTCTATAGCCACTCTGCAACAGCAGACAGTTGCGTCAATTCCCTTCCTTCATCACGGTCTGCGCCAGATTCGAAAGATTAGTGCCGATGCATCCTCTGCATGCGACTTTCAGACCCATTTGGTTGTCCAACCCACTTGTGTCACAGCACCGCTAGATCTGGGCGGGCTGGCAATAGCAGAGCCAGAAGATTATTTCCACGGATACGTTGATTTCGCAAGCTATGCCCTGGTGATTGCCTTCCACTTTCAAGAGGATTCCAACCGTCTCAAGGTATCAGTCAACTTCGATCCAAATGTGCTATCAGAGACCGAGGCACGCAGGTTGATAGAGCAATTCCAAGCCGTCCTGCATCGGCTTGCGACGAGACCGAAATCCCATATCGCAGACATCGAAGTCGTTAGCGAACAGGATATGCATCGGCTCAAACAGTGGAACGATCTGATTCCTAGACCGATTCCTATTGCTCTGCATGATCTCGTTTTACACCACAGCACCAAACACATATCTAGCATGGCAGTGTGCGCTTGGGACGGCAAATTAACATATGGAGACTTGGATGGATGGTCCTCTTCGCTTGCCGGGCACTTGCTTGGATTAGGCATTCAGATGGAATCCAGGGTCGCAGTCTGCCTAGAAAAGTCCAGATGGTCCATTGTAGCCTTGCTAGGTATTCTTCGCGCAGGCTGTGCATGTGTTCTCCTTGATCCAGGGCATCCACGCAGCCGCATACAAGAGCTGGTCGCCCAGGCAACACCACAGCTCATTGTCGTTTCTGAAACACACGCGCACCTTATCCATGGACTTTCTGAGTGCACGACTGTCCTCATCTCGGCTGATTTCATACAACAACTACCCCCATCTACGACACAACCACTACCTGTCGTTAAACCCCGCCATGCGGCATTTGTTCTTTTTACTTCTGGAAGTACTGGTAAACCAAAAGGAATCATCAGTGAGTTAATAATCCGATAATCTATGCCATCCCTTCGTGAAGCTAATATGATTATGGTAGTGGAACATGAGAATCTAAGCACTAGCATAGTTTCGCATGAAGGAGTGATGAATGTCAACCTAAGTTCGCGGTCCCTGCACTTCGCCTCTTACTCGTTTGATGCGAGCATATATGAGATATTTGACACTCTTTGTTTCGGAGGTTGCCTCTGTATTCCATCTGAGGAGGACCGCTTAAACCGGCTGGGGACATTTATACGTGAAAATGAAATCAATTGGGCCATATTCACGCCCTCTACCCTTAACATTCTTCAGCCTGAGGAGGTCCCATCGTTAAAAACTCTCATTCTTGGCGGCGAGGCAGTATCACGCAATCAAGTTGACAGGTGGGCCGGTAAGGTCACCTTGATCAACGCATATGGGCCTGCGGAGGCGACAGTATGTACTCTCGGAGTGATCCAACCGTCCCAATGGAAAGTCGGCACCATAGGGCACATGGTAGGGAGTGTTGGGTGGATTGTGGACGCCTCAAGTACCTCAAAACTTGCAGCCATCGGAGCCGTTGGGGAACTTGTCATTGAAGGGCCCGTCGTCACAAGAGGATATTTGAACGAACCAGAGAAGACGGCCGCCAATTACATCGAGCCTCCGGCATGGCTCAGAAGCTTTCGATCGAATGGCATCACCGGCCGGCTTTATAAATCAGGTGACCTTGTTCAATACAACACCGATGGCTCCATTCGTTTCGTGGGACGAAAAGACACTCAAGTGAAGCTCCGTGGTCAACGAATCGAGCTAAGTGAAGTGGAATACCACGTGAAAACATGTTTCGCTGGCGCAGCTAAAGTTGAAGCTGTGGCCGATATTATCACGCCTAGACTAGGAAGGACGGCATCCTTGGTGGTATTCATATGCCCGGGTGTGGCGCTAGAATCACCGCTCCCTGGAAACGACCGTGGTATTTTCATCGAGCCAACAGAGTCTTTCAGCGAGAGAGCGCGGGATGCCCGAGTTGCACTGTCGGCCTCTGTTCCGCCTTTCATGGTCCCCGAGTTCCTCTTACCCTTGCGAAGCTTACCCTTGACTCGAGGTGGCAAGGCCGATCGAAAACGACTACGGGAAGCCTGCATCTCTCTCTCGCTTGAGCAAATGCAGTCATACTCTGCCGAAGTAGAATCCGTGAAGCGAGCACCATCGACGGATACCGAACGGGCACTCCAAGACGTCTGGGCACGCGTTCTGAAGATGGATGCGGCTACCATTGGCGTGGACGATGATTTTTTCCATCTTCGTGGAGACTCGATAAGCGCAATGCAGGTTGTCGCGCAGTGTGCCAAGGTTGGGCTTAAGATATCGGTATCAGCTCTTTTTCAGGCCAAGACGGTTTCCCGGTTGGCCGTTAGAGCCGAGAAGATGCAGTATGCTCAATCGTTTTCGATTGAAGAGCCAAACACCAAGTTTACACTATCACCAGCGCAGATGATGTTTTTCGAAGCTTCTGACAGGCACTACAACCACTTTAACCAGAACCTAACATGTCGAATTGGGCTGCCTATCACGGGACAGAAGCTTGTACAAGCCCTACTCTGGACCGTGAAAAATCATCCTATGCTCCGTGCTCGATTCTTCCGGGATATGAACGGCCAGTGGGGACAGGTCATCTCCAGTGACGTTGCTACTTCTTTTGATTTCGTTGAGAAAACGGTAG
Source organism: Xylaria scruposa (assembly GCA_022385635.1). Lineage (NCBI taxonomy): Eukaryota > Fungi > Ascomycota > Sordariomycetes > Xylariales > Xylariaceae > Xylaria > Xylaria scruposa. Next base: position 28,334 of record MU280278.1, on the reverse strand, counting down.
CGTCTATAGATGATGCAAAGTCGCTGATTCAATGTGGTCAAAAATGTCTCAACATCCAGAAAGGGCCCGTCTTCCTATGCCAACTCATCCATGTTGGACAAGATCCCCAGCCCTATATTTCCCTCACCGCTCATCACCTTGTTACCGACATTTTATCTTGGAAGGTTCTGTTATCCAACATCGAGGAACTACTGATAAGTGAAAGAGAACCGTTGAAACCATCTATTTCGTTTCAGACCTGGGTTCGACTGCAGACTGAATATGCCGCAACAAAGCTTCACTCTTCTAAGATCCTACCCGAATATCAGTTTAAGGATATGTCTACATATTGGGGAATCAATCGAGAAGATAATACATACGGTAATGCGTCTGAGAGCCGCTTCGTCTTGTCGAAGGAGCAGACGCAAGCTTTTCTTGGCAAGGCAAACAAGGCGTTCAGAACGACTCCGGTCGAGATCCTACATGCAGCCTTCCTTCAAGCATTTGTAGCAACGTTCCGTGACCGAGCTCCACCAACAACACACTGCGAAGGACATGGCCGGGACACATGGGACCCCAGCATTGACCTAACTCGGACTGTTGGCTGGTTTACAACGATATGGCCCGTACAGATTCCGGTAGAGCCCAGTGATACTATCTTTGAGATTTTAACGAAGACGAAAGATACTCGGCGCATTGTAGACCCGCAGGGATGGGCGTATTTTACGTCTTGCTATGCTTATCGCGAAGGAATTGCCAGGTCTCAAGGGGCTACACCTTTTGAGATCCTGTTCAACTACGATCCTGGAATGGCCGAGTCTAAGGGATCAGCCCTGCAGACATGCCCCTTGTTGGAGGGTGAGCTAGCCCAAATGTCACCTAACATGTTGCGGTTTGCTTTGGTGGATATCCTCGCAGAGATCAAAGATTCTCAGCTGTCCGTCAACTTCATCTTCAATAACGCCATGCGCCGCCAAGACAGATCAATACTAGACTGGATTGATAAAACACGGGCCTGCTTGAATTGCGCCGTGTCGACTCTGGCGCAGCACAAGCCGACGTTTACATCCTCTGACCTCCCCATGTTGAGCTATTCACCAGCTGAATTCGACGATTTCAGTCGAACCATAGTGTCAGCACTCAATTCATGCGCCCTTGAAATTGAAGATGCTTACCCATGTTCCCCAATACAGGAGGGCATGATGCTAAGCCAAGCGAAGAATCCAGGCCAGTATGTGAATCGACTAGTATGGACGGCGAAGCTACAGTCAGGCCCTGTTGATGTCGAACGTCTGAAGAATGCTTGGCACCAAGTCTTGCAGAAGCACCCTCTTCTTCGCACTATCAGCTATGAGCGACCGGACCGCAGCAGTCGCCACGATCAGCTAGTGCTTAGAGGGTCGTTCCCATCCGTTTGCACCATTTTAGAAACTCGGGATGGCCCTCGAGAGTTTCTGACTTCATACGAGTTTGAGATCACTCCGTTGACTCCACAACATAGAATCGCCATTTGTCCGTCTCCATCTGGGGATGTCGCGTGCCTGTTACAGATCAGTCACGCAGTTATTGATGGTATATCATGTCAGCTTCTCTTGCGGGATTTTCGTCTTGCATACGATGGGAAACTTGGTACAGCACCGTTGCAAGCCTATCGGGCTTACATCGAGCATTTACAAAAATTGCCGCTTTCAAATGACAGTCTGGCGCATTTTGAGAAATATCTTGCATCAGCGGAAGCTTGCATCCTACAATCCACGCCGGCGCGCGACGTCTCAAAGGAAGTCGAACCTGTGAGACAAGTCCTGCACAAGACACTCCCACTACACGAAAAACTTCAAAAGTTTTGTAGCCAATACAAATTCACAATAGCGAACGCCTTCCAGGTCGCTTGGGCCATGGTGCTCAGAGTTTATATTGGCATGAATGAGGTATGCTTCGGTCACATGCTTTCGGGAAGGGATGCGCCCATTGCCGGCATCGAAAATGCTATCGGTCCGTTTATAAACTTGCTCATCTGTCATCTGGTTATTGAAGGAGATGAAGTCGTGCTTGACTTACTTCGACGAAATCAGGACGAGTTTGCGCAAAATTTGGCATTTCAACATGCATCCTTAAGGGACCAAATCAAGGCGGCGAAGCGTTTGGAGGCAACGCTTTTCAACACTGCGATGTCTGTGCAGAAAGAGATGGAGGGAGATAGCGTAAGCTCAACCCTTCAGTTCCAAGACTTTGGTGGCTCCGATCCTACTGAGTACGACCTTGTGGTCAACATTGGCCTACTGAAAAACTCAACTCATATCTCATGGGAGTATTCAAGAGACTTCATATCAGATGAGCAAGTCCAGAACATAGCCGATACGTTCGAACAAACACTATTGAGCATCATGGCCAATCCGCGACAGAATGTCAGGAGTGTGAGTTTGCTTGGACAGGTGAGCAAAGGTCGCTTAGTTGAGTATAACCAAAAAGAAGCACTCTCCATCAATGAGTATATCGATAAACTCGTGGAAAAGCGCTGCTTTTTGCAACCCTCTGCTCTCGCAGTCGATGCCTGGGATGGCTCTTTCACTTATGAAGAAATCAATGCTTTGTCGTCTCGTGTGGCTGCACATCTCGTTAGTCGAGGCCTCAAATCGAATCATTATGTACCTCTTCTTTTCGAGAGGACACGTTGGACGCCTATCGCTATACTTAGTGTGCTCAAAGCTGGAGCTGCTTTCATGCTATTGGACATATCGCACCCTTTCGAAAGGATCCGAACTTCATGCCAAAAGGTCGGCGCGACTGTCATTCTCACATCGAAGAGCAACGAGACGATGGCATCAAGTCTGGCCGAAGAGGTCTTCGTTCTAGAGGAACATATCGTAGATGGAGAAGCCCAGGGATTCGTCTCCGACAATGGAACTCGAGACCTTGGCGATGCTGCCTACGCTGTCTTTACCAGCGGGTCATCGGGAGAGCCCAAAGGCATAACCATTGCCCACATAAATCTGGCAACTAGCGCTATAGCGCATGGAAATGCGCTTCACATAGGCACTGATAGTCGAGTCCTACAATTTTCCTCCTACGCATTTGACTTAGCTATCTTGGAGCATGTGACTACGCTTGTTATGGGAGGTTGCATATGCATTCCCTCGGATACAACACGACATAACATTGCCGGATCCGCAGACGTATTGAAAGCCAACTGGGTGGCTTTGACACCATCAATTGCAAGGATATTGAATCCGCTGGAATTCGAGACGCTACGTACTCTAATGATTGGCGGGGAGCCCATTACTGCCAAAGAGTTGAATATATGGCGTTCTCATGTGGATATTTATTGTGCCTACGGGCCCTCGGAATGCTCTATCGTGACAGCCACACGGCCCGTGACCGAAGGGAGCGTTGACGGTCTCAATCTCGGCCACTGTGTCGGTGGTACTGGATGGGTCGTGAGTCCCGAAGATCCAAACCAGCTACTACCAATAGGTGCCATCGGCGAGCTGGTCATCGAGGGACCTATTGTTGGGCGGGAATATATTGGCCTACCTGACAAAACAGCGGCTGCGTGGTTGAAGCCACCGGAGTGGTTGATCAAGTTCCGCAGCAAGTCTACCGGCCGTCTGTACAAGACTGGAGACTTGGTGCGATACATAGATAACGGCGAGCTTCAATTTGTTGGGCGCAAGGACTCACAGGTTAAAGTTCGCGGAAATCGTATCGAGCCCAGTGAGGTTGAGATGCATCTCCAAGCCTGCTTACACGATGCCGTTGATGTAGTGGTTGACGCCATTACCTTTGTCGGCGATAACGCGCAGCCGATGCTCGTGGCTTTTGTTTGCCGGGACGCGTCTACATCCCATGAGAACGACAAGAAGTCTCCCGTAAGCAGTGTTAGCTTACTTGGCAAGCCCAGTCGCTTGTTTTCACAATGGACTCAAGACGCAGAGTCTCAGATAGCCAAATCCCTCCCTGGGTACATGATCCCCGCCGTTTTTTTACCACTTTCTCATATGCCGCTGACAAAGACTGGGAAACTGGATCGTGAAATGCTTCGCGTAACGGCAAGTAGACTTACGCTCGACGAGCTTGAGCAATTCAGGGTGTCCGACGCAGAGAGGGAGATGCCATCTACCCAATTAGAAGCGTTGTTGCAGGATATATGGGCTCATGCTTTACACAAAGAAAAGTCTTCAATTGGCATTCATGATAATTTTTTCAGATTTGGAGGAGACTCAATCGGGGCCGTGCAAGTAGCATCGCAGTGTTCGGCTCTTGGTCTCAATATCAGCGTTCCGGACATTTTCCGATACAAATCAATATCGCAACTCGCTGCTATTTGTGGAAGACAAACTGGCGCCGTAGATTTGCCCCAAGTCAAAACCGGCAGCGTATTCGACCTATCGCCTATCCAGAAGGTTTACTTCGAGGCAGCCCCTCTTGGCAACTACCACTTTAATCAGAGCCAGTTTCTGCAACTCACTCGAGCAGTAACACTCGATTCATTGAAAGCCGCTATTGATTGTCTCACACAACTTCATAGCATGCTCAGAGCACGCTTCTTACGAAACCAACAAGGGAAGTGGATGCAAACCATCCTTGATAATACCTCGGGCAGCTACTCTTGTCAACAATATTCTATATCAAGCCTCGGCACTGTTGGCGGTATCATATCCGCCAGTCAAGAGATGACCGACGCCCAGAATGGCCCTATGTTGGTAGCCAGCTTGATAAACACCGAAGACGATGGGCAGTATTACTTATTCATTGCAATCCATCACCTTGTCGTTGATCTAGTATCATGGCAAGTGATACTACCAGACCTAGAGGAGTTCCTAACAACCGGCTTCATGTCGCGAAAACCGCCCTTATCGTTCCAGTCCTGGTGTGATATGCAGAGGGAATACGCTTCAAAGAATCTAGACCCGGACCACGCCAGACTGGATTTCAAGATTCCCAAGCCCCCGAACGACTACTGGGCAATAGAGGGGAAGTCGAACCTATTTAAAGATGAAACGCAAGTCAGCTTTAGTCTTGACGAGAATACCACTAGCTTGCTGCTTCGATTAGCAAACCGAGCGTTTGATACACAGCCCGTGGAACTATTACAGGCTGCGCTAGTGCACTCTTTTGCTCATACATTCCACGATAGGCCTCCATCGGCGCTATGGGTCGAAGGCCACGGCCGTGAGCCTTGGTCCGCCAACATTGATCTCAGTAGTACAGTGGGTTGGTTTACGACCATATGGCCGCTATTCGTTGCCGTCGATGGTGGCGATCTATATGATGTAATTCGCAAAACCAAGGACGTTCGTCGATCAGTCCCAATGAATGGATGGGCACACTTTGCATCTTCGCTACACCGTAATGCTCAAAATTCAATATTCAACAGCGTCACAGAAGTGACGTTCAACTATGTTAGTCGGATCCAGCAGTATAGTTCCACTGATTCACTGTTCCGGCCTGCTCCTCTGGATCCGGAGTTACCAACGTCGGATGCTTCTGGAGAGCTAGGTAGATCTTCCATCATCGACGTGGTGGCAGGGATAACTGGTAACCGACTCAGTTTCCAATTCATTTTCAATAGACATACGTCTAGATATCGCCCAATCCTTGATTGGGTTAAGATGTGCAGAAACTCGCTCGACAAGATGGCAGCGGATCTGCCAACTATGACCAAGTCTCTGACCTTATCAGACTTCCCTCTTGTGCCTTTCACGTACGAGTCTCTGGAAACACTCTTGAACCGCTGCAGGGAGACACACAGGATCGCGATAGATAATATCGAAGACATTTACCCTTGTTCTCCTATCCAGCGAGGTATCTTACTATCTCAGGCCAAATCAACTGATCATTACCAAACCTTCATCATCTGGAAAATGCACGCTATTAACGGGGTGAAGATTGATATGGCGCGCGTACAGGCAGTATGGAAAAGTATTATCACCCGGAACTCGATATTCAGAACCGTATTTGTCCAAAATACGAGCGGCGATAGTCTCGTGCTGCAAGTGGTGCTTAAATCTGTGCCGGCCGCAGCCACCGTGCTCCCAACAGACGAAGAGATCAAATTGCTCAGCACACTCGAGAATCACCGGGAGTCGTTGACTAACGATGAAAGGATGCCTTATAGATTGAGGCTTGGTATGACATCGGCGGGTGACGTTCTTTTAGGCCTAGAGGTCAGCCATGCTATTGTCGATGGCGCAACCAAGCACAACCTACAAGACGAGCTGACACTCCTCTACAACACTGCCGATTTACCAGGCCATGTGTCCAAGTTCGCGTATCGGGATTATATTTCTTATCTTCATGATCAATCACCGGTGCCTATCAAGGAATATTGGACCGGCTACCTTCAAGGTGTTGTCCCTTGCCACTTCCCACAGATGACTACAGACGATATGAAACTAGTGCCAAACACCCTAGGATCGATTAATGTTGGGTTGGGCGATGCTTTGGCACTTCATCAATTCTGCGCACAGCGTGAAGTTACTCTGTCAAACCTGTTCCAAGTCGCCTGGGGAATGGTGCTGAAATCGTACGTCAATACCAACGACGTCTGCTTTGGCTACCTCTCTGCCGGCCGCGATATACCTATCCCACACATACAAGGAGCTATAGGGCCCTTCATCAATCTTCTCGCTTGTCGTCTGAAACTCAATGACTCAGATTCCATTATCAGCACACTTCAAGCCAACCAGTCATCAATTGTTGAGAGCATGGAACACCAGCACTTCTCGCTTGCCGATATGCTTACTGCAGCTCAACTACCGGGCGGCCGTGCCTTATTTAACACTGTCATGTCTCTTCAGCATGATCGAACTGCTTCGGCGCACATGCCAACGGCCGTCAGTTTCGACGTGATTGGAGGCAAGGACCCATCTGAGTACGATATCGCGATCCATATTTCTGTCAGACCGGAGCGAATTGATGTGATGCTGGAATACTGGCATTCATTCATGTCAGATGAGATAGCCATAGGTGTAGCCGACTGCTTGCTTCAAACCGTCGATCAGATGATAGCCAAATGTACATCTTCTGTCGGAAGTCTTCCTGTATTAGGCGATACCAGCCGCGAGATGCTGCACCGCTGGAGTGGCACGCTGCCCGAGCCCGAGCTTGGTCTTGTTCATGAATTGATACACCAGCGATGCCTCGCCCAGCCCGATACGACTGCTGTTGACTCTTGGGATGGAAACTTCACCTATTATGAGGTCGATCATTTAAGCACAAAATTGGCGTTGCATTTAGCGCAGCAAGGCGGTGGTGATCCTGACACATTTATTCCTATATGTTTTGAAAAGTCACGATGGACGACCATTGTTATGCTTGCCGTCATGAAGACAGGATCTGCGTTCATTCTTCTCGACCCTTCTCAACCACCCCAGAGATTGCAAGAAATTTGTGACATCGCTCAGGCTAAGCTAATAGTAACATCTGAGGAACAAGCGCACATAGCGTCCACCCTCGCACATCATGCGGTGACTGTGGGCGATCAACATCAGTCGTGGGCTGAGGCTATTTCAAAACCGGTCCCCAATACCGCGACACCTGAGAATATACTCCATGCTGTGTTTACTAGTGGCTCAACGGGAAAACCAAAAGGTGTAATGATTGAACACCGCGCCTATGTTACCAGTGTCCGCGAGCAGAGGCTGGCTCTGTCCATCAATCGGGATTCCCGAGTCTTACAATTTGCATCGTATGCCTTCGACGCCAGCATCGCCGAGCACCTCACCACGCTCCTCGTAGGCGGTTGTATCTGCGTCGCGTCTGACACAGAACGGAAACAATCTCTTGTCCAGGCCGTGGCAAGAATGCAGGTTAACTGGATGTTTATGACGCCGTCCGTGGTCAGGACCTTGAGACCCAAGGACTTCCCGTCGGTCAAGACGCTTATTTGCGGTGGAGAGTTGGTTTCTGACAAGGAGTTAAGTATGTGGAGAGATAAGGTCGATATGTATCTTGGCTACGGACCAACCGAATTTACTTACATCTGCAGCTCCACGATACGCGTCACTGCAGAAATCAGCAGCGGAGGAAGGAATCTGGGCAAAAGCTTTGGTTGCCGGTCATGGATTGTAGATCTGAATGACCACGAAAAACTGGTACCCGTGGGTGCTGTCGGCGAGCTCATACTCGAAGGCCCTACCGCTGCCCGCGGCTATCTCAATGAGCCGGCGAAAACGGCCGCCGTTTTTATCCAGCCGCCCGCCTGGCTTCAAGCGTTTGGGGACGCACCCTCTAAGCTCTATAAGACGGGTGACCTAGTCAAGTACAACGCGGATGGTACACTTCATTACGTCTCGAGAAAAGACAATCAAGTGAAGGTTCGTGGCCAGCGGATGGAGCTCGGCGAAGTAGAGCACCATTTACGGCAGTGTTATCCAACTGCGACCGACGCCGCTGTTGAACTCGTCGAATTCGAGGATGGGTCCCGTCAACCTCTTCTGGTCGCCTTTATCTGGACAGAGGACCGAGACGCAGCCGAAAGCCAGGCGATTCTTGCCCAGCCTACCCCCGAATTCCGTTCTCAGGCACAGAGCGCTGAAGCGAACCTGAATGAACTTCTACCGAGCTACATGGTCCCGAAACTCTATCTTCCTCTCCAGCGCCTGCCACTCAACATTAACGGCAAAGCCAACCGTCCACTCCTGCGTCAATGTGTTACAGCTCTTTCGCAAAAAGAAATCTCTGCCTACAGCGCGCCCCCCGTGGCCAAAAGACCGGCATCTACCGACACGGAGCGAATGCTGCAAGCTATCTGGGCCCGTGTCTTGAACATTGCACCCGAGCATATCGGCATGCAGGACAACTTCTTCCGTCTTGGTGGTGACTCGATCAGTGCGATGCAAATCGTGTCATCTTGCGCTAGGCAACATCTCGACGTGAAGATTGCCGACATCTTCCGCTATGAAACGATTTCTGAGATCGGCAAGCGCACCACGACCTCTAATGTATCTGCATGCAGCTCGGAAGCCAAGACAAACACTCTCTTTGCACTGTCGCCGATACAGCAGATGTTCTTCGCGGCGGCTCCTAATGGTGTTAATCACTTCAACCAAAGTTTCTTCTTCCGCGTCAACACGCCAGTTGCAGCAGCCGATCTACTTCAAGCGGCGACAACACTTGTAGCAAGGCATCATATGCTCAGAGCACGATTCAGGAAAAGCGAAATTGATTCGAAGGCTAGCCGCTGGGAGCAGTTGATCCCTCGAGAGGTGGAGGGCAGCTTTAGATTTGGGGACCACCAAATCGCTTCGCTCGAAGACTCAAGGGACATCGTTCTTGCTGCACAAACATCCCTTCGCTTTGAATCCGGTCCGGTATTTGCCGTCGAGCTAATGGCTACCCGGTCAGGAGAGCAGTACTTGTTCGTCGTAGCACACCATCTTGTCGTCGACCTCGTGTCATGGAGAATCATCCTCCAGGATCTAGAGGACTTGTTAACAACTCCCGGAACCGCTCTTTCACAGCAATCGATTCCTTTCCAGACGTGGGTATCTCTACAGGCCGAATACGCCTCCAAGCATCTGAACCCAGAGAAAGTAATTACGGGGGATATTTCACCGCCCATGCTCGAATACTGGGGAATATCGGACAAGAAAAACCGCGTTAAAGACTCGGTGTATATGGTCTTCTCACTTAGCGAAGAGATAACACAGGCTCTTCTCGGTCCTGCGAATGAGGCATTCCAAACGCAACCTGTAGAATTGTTCCAGGCTGCATTACTGCAATCTTTCATGCGCACCTTCGACGACCGTAAAGAGGCACCAACCATCTTTTCAGAAGGTCATGGTCGCGAGCCATGGAATCCCGCCATCGATGTCACCAACACGATCGGTTGGTTTACCACCATGTCGCCTATACATATCCAATCCCGTGATCTACTCGATATAGTGCGCAGGACCAAGGACCAGCGACGCCAGCTTCGTGACAACGGGTGGGCTTATTTCACATCCCGTTATTTGCATCCACTAGGGCGTGACCGTCTGCAAGTTTCCGGCCTCGTGGAGATTGTTTTGAATTTCACTGGCCAGTTCCAGCAATTTGAGCGGAAGGGGACACTCTTCTCTCCCGTTGAGGATTTCCAACACGGCGTGTCCGACGCAGCAGACGATTCTCCTCGTTTTGCACTCTTCGATGTTGCTGCAACTGTTTCCAAAAATCGGCTACAGTTTAGCTTTGCCTACAATCATCATGTCGCTCATACACGACCCGTCGACCGATGGATCGCGAACTACGAAAAATCGCTCTCCGAACTTGCTACGATCTTACCGTCACATCCACGCGCTGCAACGCTCGTAAATTACCCTCGTATCCCTCTTGATTACCCAATGCTCGATGCACTTGTACAGAAGATTCTTCCCGAACACGGTGTATCAGCAGGTGAAGTGGAGGATATCTACCCTTGCTCCCCTATACAGAATGGCATGCTTCTTAGCCAGTCTAAGGCTACTCTGGTGTATGACAATCGGTTTACCTTGAAGATTAGCTCAACCTCAGAGACGGGTGTTATCTCCACGGCTAATTTCATAACAGCATGGAACCAGGTGGTGAAAAGACATTCGATCCTGCGGACGTTCTTCATTCCAAGTCAGAGCAGCGACGGCTACAAGGACCAAGTAGTTCTCAAGAACGTTCCCCAGAACATGGTCACCATTCTCCCTCCGAACTCTAACCCTCAGCATGCTCTCGACAAGTGCGGATCAGTGACCCCGAGTAAGAGTCCTGCCCCTCTTCACTTGACCCTCTGCAGTGAGTCTGAAATTGCACCCGGCGAACTCTACTGCGTGATCGAAATCAACCATGCGCTTATCGACGGCGCGTCGTTGCAGGTCATGATGAGAGACCTGCAGCGTGCTTACGACAAGACTCTGCCCAGTACGCCTGCATTGCTTTACAGCGACTATATTGACTATATCAAGTCTCTGTTGAATGATACCGCCACTGAGTACTGGCAACAATATTTGAGCGGCAGTGACCCCTGCTTGTTTCCCACGATTTCTCCCAACATGAAGCAAGGTGATGCTCGGACAGTGGAGGCAGCCACGGCAAATTTCGTCATCAGTAGCCAGCTTAGCGAGTTCTGTGAGACACATGGGCTAACGTTGTCTAACATTTTCCATCTGGCTTGGAGTCTTGTCTTGCGCGCTTACACCGGGTCGAACGACGTGTGTTTTGGCTCCCTGACCTCCGGTCGTGATATCCCTGTTCCCGGCATTGATGATGCATGCGGTCCGTTCATCAACCTACTCGTGTGCCGAACCAAGTTTTCGGATAATCTTTCTCTAGGCCAACTTCTCAAACGCACACAGACAGACTACCTCAACAATACAGAACATCAACATCTGCCGCTGGTGGAGATCAAGCGCTCTCTTAATCTTTCGGGCATCCCTCTCTTTAACACCATTCTATCTATGCAGAGGGAGGGTATGGCTACTGAGTCAGATGAGGACTCATCAGTGCGGTTTGAACCGCTGAAGTCGGAGAACCCTACAGAAGTGAGTAGTGTATAAAGTTCCCTTTTCATGATTATAATCAGCTGACCGTGACAGTATGATATAACACTCAACATATGGGCGACAGGCAGCGGCATCGAGATTGTTCTGCACTATTGGAACACATCGATGAGCGAGTTCCAAGCGAAGTATGTCATCGATACGTTGGAAAAGGCTGTTTCAGAGATCACGAGCAAAGTCGAACAGCACGTAGGCGATCTGGACCTCTTCGGTGAACAAAGCCGAGCGCAAGTTTTAGACTGGAATCAACAACCGCCAGAGCGCATCAGCAAGTGCGCCCATGAACTCATCAAGGAACGCAATGCGCATCGCCCAGAGGCCGCAGCTGTCTGCGCGTGGGATGGCGATTTCACGTACGCCGATCTCGACGAAAAAGCCACACGGCTTGCTATGCATCTTGTTCAAACATATGATATCCACCCGGGGATCTTCGTTCCCGTCTACTTTGAGAAGTCCAAGTGGACTGCTGTCGCCGTTTTGGGAATCATGAAAGCAGGCGGCGCATTTGTCCTAATGGATCCATCCCATCCCATCCATCGTCTCAGGGGCATATGTGACGATTCGAAGGCTCCGGTGATAATCACGTCGTCGTCGAAAGCTGCTGTGGCGTCAGGGCTTTGCCGTCACGTTCTTGCAATCGGCGAAGACCTGTTCAACTGGGCAACAGAACTGAAACCTTTCCAGTGCACCGTCAATCCAGATGATCCTATATGGTACGTCCTCAGGCATTTCCTCCTCGTATTCTGGTATTTTAGCTAACATTCGCATAGTGAGTTTCGGATTCCACCCTACCACCAGCCAGCTTTGCACATGGGTGATCATATAAAGCGTCCAGATTAGGTGATCCCTATCAGAAAACAACGGCAGGCTAACGATCAATAGATGCCGTTTTCACATCTGGTTCCACTGGCAAGCCCAAAGGCGCCGTCATGTCCCACTCCTCATGGTGCACTAGTGCGGAAGCCATCTGCACCGAGGTCTGCCTGGACAGTCAGTCAAGAGTTCTTCAGTTTGCGTCTTACGCATTCGATATCAGTATTGCTGATATGCTCCTAACCCTGCTTTCCGGCGGCTGCATCTGCGTGCCGTCGGATCAAGATCGTCAGTCAAACCTAACTGGTGTGATCAACTCTCTACAGGTCAATTGGGCCTGCTTGACATCATCCGTGACCCGCATCATCGATCCGGCCACGGTAGTCTCTATCAAGACATTAGCTCTCGCTGGAGAAGCCATTGCCCCTGGCGATATAACAAAGTGGAAACCTCACGTTCGGTACGTAATTCCACCGCGCATTTTCTAACTCCTGAAGACAATCCTGTGCCAGAATATTTCAATATTTGTTTTAAGCTTTTGTGCCGTTGCTGACCGCTGGCCTTTTTGCCTTAGCTTGCTCAATATGTACGGACCCGCTGAATGTGCCATCTCGACTACAATCAATCGCCTCGCGGAAAATGAAAAAGATCCAAATAATGTTGGTCGATCGACGACTGCAGTATCAACTTGGATAGCGGATCCCCAAAACCACGAGAGGCTCGTGCCAATCGGAACGGTAGGCGAATTGCTAGTCGAGAGCCCGATAATAGCCCGCGAATACATGAACGATCCTGCAAGAACAGCTGCTTCATTCCTAGAATATCCCGCATGGCTGCGCGAGATCCGCGGAGCTGAGTCGACAGGACGGCTGTATCGCACCGGTGACTTGTTCGAATATCTGGAGGACGGCTCAATGCGGTATGCTGGCCGGAAGGATACGCAGGTGAAGCTACGTGGGCAACGAGTAGAGCTAGGCGAGGTCGAATACCACGTGAGACAAAGGTTTCCCGGAGCACACGATGTCATTGTCGACCTTATTCAAGCAACAGACGACAATAGGCCCTCGACTCTTATGGCTTTCATTCATACTATCGTAGATGTGAAGCTTTCTGAAGAGAACTCGGAGATTTTCGCAGAACCGAACGACTCATTTAAAAAAGCTATATTAGCTATAACTAAACAGCTCGATGATGTCTTGCCCGTGTTCATGGTGCCTTCCATCTTCATTCCTCTGACCCGTGTCCCTCTTACAAGGACGGGGAAAACGGACCGTCGTGCAGTGAGAGGCGCTGCTGCCAAACTCACACGCGAGCAAGTTGGCTTTTATACATCACTAGAATCCGTCAAGCGGATGCCAGCTACCGAAGCCGAGAGAATATTCCAACGCCTCTTCTCTGAAATTTTCGGTCTTCCCATCAATGCTGTCAGCGTCAATGACCACTTCTTCCGATCGGGAGGCGATTCTATCATCGCAATGGCGCTTATCCCGAAGGCTCGCAAAGCCGGGTACGTCATCCATCTGGCGGACGTCTTCAAGCATCCAAAGCTATGCGACCTCGCTGCAGTTGCTAGGTCTAGTAACGAGCCTGCTGTCACAACTGAGGTTGCTCCGTTTTCTCTTATTGGTGGTGATCATCGCATACACGAGTTAGTACAAATGGCTGCAGAGCAATGCAACATACTGCCAGAGCTGATTGAAGATATCTACCCATGCACCGCTCTACAGGAGGGATTAATAGCGTTGGTTGCCAAACGCCCAGGCCATTATATCGCGACGACCGAATACGAACTAGCTAGCACTGTCAACATGGACAAGTTTATGGCTGCGTGGGACGCGACTGCTGGTGCCAGCAACATTTTGCGTACTCGCATCATTCAACCAGACTCCGGTGGGTTCCTCCAAGTTGTCATCAATGAGCCGATCCCCTGGCAAATCTTTGAAGACGCCGCCCAACGTGAGGCTTGGGCCGAAGAGGTAGCTATGCAGCCCGGCAAAAGGTTGGCGCACTTTGCTCTTGTCCAGTCGACTGGGTCTGCACCGAAAGATGTCAAATTTCACCTGACAATCCACCACTCCCTGTATGACGGGGCATCGCTACCTCGTCTCTGGGCGCAGGTCGAAGCTGCCTACAATGGGTCATTGCTGGAATCGAAGCCATTCAACGTATTTGTGCAATCCGTAGTAGCAGTTGAGGGTGCAGAGGAGTTCTGGAGAGCGGAGTTCAAGGGTCTTCAGGCTCCCGTCTTCCCGGCTTTACCATTCTCGCAATATATCCCTGATTCGAGCTCATCGCTTGAGCACAGCATGCAGGCAATCCAGAACCAGTTCGCCGAGTGTACTACTGCAACATCTATACAACTTGCCTGGGCTATAGTGATGTCTTGTTATACCAACTCTGAAGACGTCGTTTTCGGACTAACGGTAGATGGACGTGGTGCTCCTGTTCAGGGCATTGAGGATATAACTGGTCCGACATTCGCCACGTTCCCCCGGCGCATTCAGGTGCGCCCGCAAGATTCCGTTGGAGAGACCCTGGCGGCCATCCAAAGCAAGACCGTCAGCATGATGCCGTACCAGCAGTATGGTATGCAGAACATGCGTCGACTCAGCCGCGAGGCAGCTGTAGCTTGCGACTTCCAGTGTCACCTAGCCATTCAAGTTCCAGGTAGCATGGATTTCGCCAACGAGCTCATCGTCGAAGCTCGCTCGAAACACAAGGACTATGGAGCGTTTTCCAATTATGCGTTCGTAATCATCTGCCATCTCCCCCCAAAGGGAGAAGATAGTATCCTTGTCACGGTCAGCTACGACAAGAGCCTAGTCGAGCCACTGGTAACAAAGAGAATGATTGCGCAATTCGAACACGTGCTCCGTCAGCTGTGTCTCCCTGTGGATCGCCAGCCCCTGGAGATTGGGGATATTGATCTTGTCAGCCCCGAGGATTGTAAGCAGTTAGCCAAATGGAATGCGGTCATCCCCCCAGCCAACGATGCATGCCTTCATAATCTTGTCCTTCGCCATGCGCTAGATCGCCCTGAATCGCCAGCCATATCGGCATGGGATGGTGACATGACTTTCCGGGAGCTAGAGTTGGCATCAGCTATCATGGCTCAACAACTCCAGGGTCACGGCATCCAACCTGGCTCACTTGTGCCATTGCTGCTGGATAGGTCAAAGTGGGTTGTGGTCGCGATGCTGGCTGTCCTCCGCATTGGTGCGGCATGTGTTACTATTGATCCAAAGCATCCTAAAGATCGAATACAGGACATTTTGGGCCGCACGAGGGCAAAGTTCGTTCTCATAAGCGCTACCCAAAAGATTTCAACGAGGAACTCCAATAAGCCTAGGCTCATAACAATACCTATATCTGGCGAACAGCCTAAAGCCCCCGACTTTTCAGCACCCCACGTTGTGTCCCAAGATGCTGCCTTCGTCGTTTTCACTTCAGGGAGCACCGGAAAGCCCAAAGGCATCGTCATGGAACACGTGCACGTGGCGACAAGTATTCGTGGGTTCAGCAGCCCATGGCAGCTAAGTCACAACACTCGTGGCTTACATTTCTCTTCGTACGCGTTCAACGGGAGCATATACGAAATCTTCGGAATCCTCACAAATGGAGGATCTGTTTGCATTCCTTCGGAGTTCGATCGTATGAATGATGTTTTGCCGTTTATCAATCGCGTTGGAGTTAATTGGGCTTTGTTGACGCCTGCCTTTATGACTTCCCTCGAGCCGGATAGTATTCCGACTGTCTGCACAATCGTCCTCGGGGGAGAGGCAATATCTACAGAAACGGCCCGTACCTGGGCTTCGAAAGTCTGTCTGGTGAATGCCTATGGGTCTTCCGAAGCCACAGTCAGTATCGTTGCCACGGTACCCGAGACGGGTTGGAAACACGGTACCATTGGCCATTGCACAGCGGGTGTAAGCTGGATTACCATGCCAGCTGGCCCTAAACGCATCGCTCCTATTGGTGTGCCAGGCGAGTTGGTGCTCGAGGGAGCCGCAGTGACCCGTGGGTATCTTTTTGATCCAGACAAGACGGCTGCAGTCTATGACTCTAATCCGAGCTGGCTGCGGTCATTCCGACGGCAAGATATTCAATCAAGAGTTTACTATAGTGGTGACATGGTTGCGTATAACCAAGACGGTTCAATCCGCTATCTAGGCCGTCAGGATACTCAGGTCAAACTGCGCGGCCAAAGAGTTGAGCTGGGCGAAGTTGAATACCAAATTCGACACGCGTTTCCTGATGTCGCCGACGTAGTAGCCGAGGTTGTCGCTCTTCACAAAGGCCCTCCCATTCTCGTTGCCTTTGTCGCCAACGCCCGTAGTCCTTCTTCTAGCAATTCAATTCTAGAACCGCCCAATGCGGAATTTCTCTCGCAGGTCAAGGTAGCAACCCGCAAACTGAACGCTACTATTCCCAGCTACATTATACCATCACTCTACCTGCAGCTATTCGAAATCCCTCGCGCAATTAGCGGAAAGGTAGATCGGCAAATGCTGCGTGACGAGGCAGCAGATCTGACACGGGACGTTATTCAAGCTTACTTAGGTGGCCCAAGCTCCAAGCGTCAGCCAGGAACAGAAAAGGAGAAGCTGTTACAGTCTGTCTGGGCTCAAACCTTCAAGAAGAAACCGGAGGATATTGGCGCTGACGACGACTTCTTTCATATCGGCGGAGACTCGATTGTCGGAATGCGGCTTGCGGGCATCGCTCGCCGGCAGGGACTACACCTTCCCGTGTCCGACATCTTCCGCTACCCCATTCTATCCGACCAGGCTGCTGCTGTGACGACGCTGCGATCAGTTGCCTCGGTGGAGGAGTACCAGCCGGGGTCACTATTGGGCGTGACTAATATGGCGACTTTCTTTGATCAGCATCTCTCGGATCAAGTCTCACCGCCGTACGGGTCCCAAGATGTCGAGGACATCCTCCCAACTACAGAGATGCAGAGTTCTTTTATCAATGGATGTAACGTGACGTTTAGCCGTCTCCACCTACGCAACGCCAACGTGGACCGAAAGCAGCTGGAAGGAGCTTTCCATGCTCTGCTTAAAAAACACGCTATACTACGGTCGGTATTTGTGTCATTCCGCGATGTGATATTGCAAGTCGTTCTGCGTAGGGCCACCTTTAAATTGGTTACGATGGACTGTGATGAGGAACTTGAGCAGTTCTTCCAAACGCTGTGCACTCAACTAGCCAACTCCCCAGTCCCACTCGGCTCTCTGCACTTCCAACCGTACCTAGTGTCACGCAGTAACAACGAACACATGATCATCGTTCGGATGACACATGCTCAATATGACGGTGTCTCATTCCCTTTGCTGTCCAATGACCTCACGTCGGCCTATAACGGAGTCCAGCTTAAACCCACGCCCTCGTTCGCCGAGTATCTCAGATACCGTTTAAGCTATCGGAAGTCCGGCGAAGCACATAAGTTCTGGAAGGAGTACCTCGATGGTGCCAGTATGACCGACATCCAAGCACTTCGCCGACAGACTCCCCCGAAGCAGGATGAAGAGTATCTTGTGAAACCCCTAAGAGATATCCCTCTACCGGACGTTCACGAAGGTGTCACCCTCGCCACGTTAGTCAAGGCTGCATGGGCTCTCACCCTAGCGCGGGCCACGGGTCGCAAAGACCTCGTCTTTGGTCATCTCATCAACGGCCGCGATGCGCCCCTGACCGATGTCGACATCATCTCCGGGCCCTGCATTACTATCTCGCCATTCCGCGTATCCATTCATTGCCATAATAACGAAAACGGCAACACGTTAACTGCGCTTAACCTCTTGAACTACGTGCAAACACAGTATATGCGAAGCTTGCCTTACGTGAACATGGACTTCCGCGATATTATAAAAAAAGACACGACCTGGAAGTCGGACACGGATTTTGGCAGCGTCCTCGCCCATCAAGATGGCAACGCGGATCTTAGCGGCTCAGTCGGTAACCGTGCTGACGCTGCACAGATCAGTTCGTTGACTGGAGACGGTCAAGGGATGATGGCGGCGGCGGAGTCTTCGCAGTGGAAGACAATGGATCTCGGCATACAGCCGCAGTTGTATGCCGTCACGTGGCAGGTCGCAGGGGAGGCGAAGCTTCGCGTGCAGCTCGCCGTATCGAGCCATCGCTTACACCCCGCTGATGCTCATCTCGTGATAGACGCGTTCTGTCAAGCCATTACGGAACTGTCTAAAGATCCGCTGGGATTAGTGAATTTTTGAAAATACCGCATTAATACTATGGGGGTGGTTCTACAGGCCTACAAGGATCCACTGCACACCTTAACCATCTATATCATGCCGATGTTAAGCAGAAAACATGTACCTAGTTAGTTGCGGCATATGGGCCTATGGTTGACCTTTGCGGTGATTGGTGGTATTGGCTATTCGTGACAATTGGATATTGGTGATCCGCACGGATTCGTGGCCGCGGTGGCAGGTTTGGCTTCTGATGATGAGTTTTGGGTGATGTCCATTTCTTGGCGGCCCGTCTCTCCACCTCGCGGCCGAGATGCTCAGGATCGCCGACTAATCATTATTTTTGTACTACAATGATGATTATACTCAAACATACGTATTAGGTACACCTTCTATCTCTATCCTAGGTCGGTGTCTGTGGATTCTTTGATACGATTTCGAGCGATAACGGGAGTTTAGCATAATTTCAAATCAACTCAAGATTGAAGACAACCCAGGATGTTGATCAATCATCAAGCATGGGATATTCGCAAGAAACACTTGCCACCTGACAGCAAAGCAGGAGTCTCTGCCTATGAGTATTCAATGATGACCTGAGATAAGTCTAGAAAAGGAGCACTTCCTGCGCCTCCGTATCTTCAAAAAGCTTTTGAACACGCTTACCGAACAACCTTCCCACACCGATACGTTCAAATCCGTTCTCCGAGGGGGCCATCGCATGAGGATACCGTCGAACGAACAAGACCAAATATATAGGATGATCGCCCATAAACCCATAGCCCAAGAAATACCCGCCTTCTTGAGCGTCCCTAGTCGACACAAGTAGTACCTGAGTCTCCTCGCCCGGGGCGGCTTGACCAGTCTCCACGTCACCTTGACTCAAGAGCGCTGGGTTACTACTTGCCCCGTTATGTTCACCGTGGCCATTGTTACGAGATTCTGTCTGCCTCACGTTCTGTTCCTTGTCGAGCGAAACCCAACCACAAATGCGCTCCTTCGAAGATGGGAGTGCCACCTTGCGCAAATTGCCCCTTCCAGAATGGTCGGAGAGCAGACGCGTGATATCAGACTCATCCCCGTCGACATATAGCTCACGGACGAGAACGGAGGCGAGCCGCGCTCGTATACATAGCACCGGGAATGTCTGCGTCGGGTTGACGACGTGTGGTTGGACCCCATAGTTGCCGTCGATCAGGAACGATTCCGAATCGTCATCAGGTCTTTGCGCCGCCTCGGGGGTTTCTGCTTCTACACTCTCGCTCTGGGTGTGTCTTGTCCCGGCATCTCGCACAGCGGTGACCTCGCAAGAAAGCCGCGAAGTGCCATCGAAGCGCCAGACACCATACACGCGTACCCAT
Source organism: Xylaria scruposa (assembly GCA_022385635.1). Classification (NCBI taxonomy): domain Eukaryota; kingdom Fungi; phylum Ascomycota; class Sordariomycetes; order Xylariales; family Xylariaceae; genus Xylaria; species Xylaria scruposa. Next base: position 8,462 of record MU280278.1, on the reverse strand, counting down.
TCGACTCCCGCTCTGCGCGAGGCCCACGACCAGCTTGGGACCTCGCGAATCCTACCAGCGTCATCGTGAGATTCAGAGGAGTGGCCAGTGGCCGAAGTAGGTAGAATGCTGGCTTGCTCCCATAGTAAGCTCCGCAAGATGTCCCCAAGCCAACTTCCGCCGACCCATACGCGCCTTTTGATGTCTGCTAAGTCAGAGTCAGACAATAGAGCCACGCCAAACTCCTTAGCAACGCCAACGGTTGCCATCAGTTTGTCCGTCTCTGGCCGTGTCAAGTGTTGGCGGGAATACGCCTCGACGATTTCGATCCATTGCTTATAGATAGTCTCTTTATCGTACGACAGACTCAGGTTCTTGAGATGGAGATCAGCCGCATCCCATCTGTTGAGGGACATGATGGATGTCGTTGTTTCGCCTTGTTCGGTCTCCCCGTACTTCCTCATAGTCATCACAGTCCCATCCTCGTTACGTGGGAACTGCACCATGCATTGAAAGTAGACGCTAGCGGGCGTGTAGCTGAGGATGCGCCGCGAGAGCACCCATTCCTGGAATACCCAGCCTCGAGTGAGGAGGTTGCTTCGGCCGACGTAGTCTGTATAGTCTTGGTTCCAGTAGTTGTCACTCGGTACCAGGTAGAAGAAACTAGGTGGCGATGTATGGCCGCTCAGTCCACGGTATGGCATTTTAATCAGCGGTCTGGAGGACTCCGGTGTTTCCGAGTTGAAGAGACCCGTTTCTTCGTCACCGTGCGTCGCAGCGATGGTAAGCCGGGAGTTTTGGTAATACGTTGCCATTCGAGAAGCTTCGTAGGCCCAGTCTGCCTTGGCCGAAGGGTCCTTTGTGCCCTGGATGATACACACCGCGTCGATCCAGATGTATTCGTACCCGAGTCGCAGCGTAAGTCTACATGCGTCAAGGAAATGACGCGGGAGTTAAGACTGCAAGGCCTCACGGGACTCGAGTCTATCGGCCAGGTTTGCCGATGTGGTCGCTCCTCGTATCTGCTTCGGCGGTATCGGCCAGCGATGGCTCAACGTCGTGTAGCTACCGGTTTTGCCAGTTGTCTCAACAAGGCGTATATATAACTCGCCGTCGGCGGTAGAGTCCCCTTAGACTTGGAGACATCGCGTGGGAAGTGGCATCGGCAACGTGATAGGTTGCCCAGACAGCGTACATGAGCATGATGTGTGTGAATCGCACGATGCTAACCAGGACTTGACGGCATCGATAAGTTCCTGCGAGCTCGAGTCTCGGCGCGTGTACCGCCCTGCAACATCCCCACTGGTGGATGCCGGGTCGTCTAGGTCTGCAACAACATGGAACTCAAGCAGTGGCTGTGAGCCAGAGAGTCCGAATCCCACGCCATTCCAATCAAAGACTTGCAGATATGTAACATTCAGTCCAGTGTTCTCATGTCTTGACTGGCTAGTCAAGTCTTGGACGGCTCTCAGAACTCTGAAGTGTACCCAGTCGTCGTCGGTGTTCTTAATGTACCGGTAGATTATATGGCCAGCCTCCTCCAGGCCACGCGCCAAGTAGCAGCAGAAGGGGCATCCTGATTTCGCCGATGTTACAATGTCGCTAATGCGGTATCCTCGCCAAGAGACCGTATTTCTGGAAAATATCTGAATGTTGAAGCCCTGGCATCGCCAACAAAGAACCGCAACGGCACTGTTGCGGACTGCAGGAAGCATGCTCATGTCCGCCGTTCGAGGTATTCCCACGCTGTCAGAATAACGCTCTACCTCTACTCAGCGCCTGATATCAAAGGAAAGGATCAAACAGTATAGTCAGCCTAATTCTCATGCCAAACAAAGGCGAATACTTAGTTTCTTTGTTATGGAGAACATGGTTCACCATCGGCAGGTTCTTATATGTTGAATATCTTCTAAGGGCAGAGTAGGGTATCACCAAAGATCCAACATTACTTATGCTCTGTCAACCGGTCAGCACAAACAACCCCTATAAAACTAGGATAAAGGCTCGCATATGCTACCTCAGCTACTTCAAAAGCCTCATATTACCCAGCATCAAGCACCTTTAGGATATATCAACAATGAACAAGGCAACCACTCACGTAGAATGCATTAAAGTGCATAACTGACGATTGGGTATTGGCTGGGATTTCTTAGCAACTACAGGTGAAAAAGGCAATCACTCACCATCACTGCTCATGTAGTAACAAATATAGGCAAGAAGATAATACCTTCCTGTTTAATGTGCTGGCAAATTCTTATTCTGCTAGGGATCTTCAGTGTCGCAAATAAAGTGCATTAAAGTGCACAACTGACGATTAGGTATTAGCTGGGGTTTCTTGGCAACTGCAGGCTCTTGGGTCAAGACTCAAGACACAATTGTTCTAATGCTTGGCTCTATCTTACTGGCTGCCTCATCCTTGCCTCCGCAGCTCTGAATGCAATAAAACAATACATAATAAAGCTCCTAGGATAGGACTCCATCGGAGGCATTTGGAGTGATTGACGGGATTCTTCTCGACCGCCCCCCCACAAAAAGCCAAGGGTTTCTACCTGGAGTTCACAGAAAGTGCCGTCTTCAACGCCTCTTACCCATCGTCGTCCTTCAAATCTCAAGATGTCGATGATCTTCACCGACTACTATACCAGCCCAGCCTCTCGGAACTCAAGCCAGCCATCTATCAGATCATGGATCAACCAGCAACGCTCACAGTGAAATCCAAGCCTGCTACTGCGGAACTAAGTGCTTTCCGCTGGTGCATAACATTCGTCGCCTCATGGGCCCTTCCAAATGGCTTGCCGTTCATCATATTCACCTCACCACTTTACCAAAGGAATGTAGTAGTGGCCGAAATGGTAAAAGCCTTAGCTCATGCTTTTCTGGCTCTAATAACAATTATCTTCTCAAGCATGTTCTTGAGCGGCATATAGACTCGACTTGATGACGGCCGGGGCTCTCTGGCCACATTATTGCGCAAGGCGAACGCAGCACCAAACGCCATCACCGCGCTCATGATTCTAATTATAGTGATCAACTTCATTCTAACGTTCTCTTACGTTTTCTTCTTCACAACCCCGGTCTTTCAATTTGCCTACTCTAGGTGGCACCCATACTTCGATTTTATCCAGGAAAGCCTTCCAATATAGCAACAACGAGGACCTGGCTCGTACCTGTTGTATTTCAACGCTGCTCTTTCAGCTCTAGAGGTTCTGTTCGCCGCAATTCTTTTCAAGCTGATTAAAGCGTTGCCTAGCTCATTGGTTATGCTCTCCAAAGATGCCTACAGTTACATCACTCTAAGCGTCCCAATTATCGGATTGCTTCATGGCGGCATATCAATGTTTAGCTTCATCTTAATGCTCGTGGGACCCTTTCCGCTTCGACTTCCAGATAAATATGAACCGACGGCCAAGGATAAAAGTTCTAACGGTACTCAAGTCAATCCTGAGATGCTCCCTGTCACCGTGACTCAAAGCCTCGCAGCTCTGTATCGAGCACAGAGTCAGCAACGGCAACAACTCGTAGCACAGACTATAGAAAAGTTCACTGTATATTATACCGTCCAAATCATCTCTGCGTGTTAATTAACGTGCTAGGAAGCTAAATAGTCAGGACTCCCCTGTTAAGCGTCATGAATACAAGCCAAGAGGTGTTGAAAGCTCCGCAATGGCAGGCTCAATTCCCAATGGCAGAGTGTTAAAGACCGGATATGATGCGGACGCATCATTTTAGGCCAACTGCGACCTACCGTATAGCTCTCTGTGGGTCATCATCCTGACATCGGTATTATCGGTGATATGGATCACAATCCAGACTATTCGCTTCGTCAGACACATGGAAGCAGATAATCAAAGCTGCAGATCATAAGTCAACATACAATATTCTCCCTCTGGTGACGGAAGACTCACTACCCCAGGCTATGTTACCTCGACTTAATTACACCTCTTATCGGAGCGACCGTGCCCATCGGTCTTCTCATCGTCATCCTCCGCCGGACTAACATGCAGAGAAGAATATGGGCGAATGGGCCGTCAATTCAAGCCATCTTCGTTGTGTATCACTTCAGCGTATTGGTTCTATACATCGTTAACCTGGCCCTGATGGCTATAAAAGAACACTGGAAAACGTTCAATACAGATCTTTTCCCGCCACACCCTAATCAAATTATTTATCCTTTTGTCAGGCTTACCAGTCTCCTTTTTATCGCGTTGGCGGGCGTCAGTATATGGTGGGCAAGGTCATTATATAGAAAACACCCTTATCGCAGTCAGTCCTACCAGTATAGGCCGCCCGTTGAAGGTGATAATGAGCCTAGATAGCCTAGCAATAATGTCACAACCTTAAGCCTTGTATGGGTTTATGAATGGCTAGTATGCCTTCGTTTTTAGCAAAGGATGTATAACTAAGTAAAACAAAAGGTTCTTTATTAAAAAAAAAAAAAAAAAAAAAATTCCATGGAGAAATTTTAAATTTTTTTATTTTTTTTAATTTTTATAAAAAAAACTTAAGAAAATCTATAAAAATTAATTAAATTTAATATATTAATAATTTTTTTAAAATTATTATTTTTTAAAAAATTATAATTATATAAAATTAAAAAATTTAAATAAATATATTATATATATATAATAATAATTAAAATATATTATATAAATTAAAAAAAATTAATATTAATTAATTTTACTTATTTAATATTTAAAATTAATTATAAATAATTAAAAATATAATATAAAATATAAAACTTTTTAATTAATATAATTAAAATATTATATTATAATATTAATAAATTTTAATATTATTAATAAATAATTATAAAAAATTATTTTATTATAATTTATATAACGTTTAAGTTAAAATTAAGCATACGTTTAAGCTTTAAATTTTATTAAAATTTGTTATAATTCTCTTATTAAAAATCGTGTAATAATAATGCACTTAATTAAAATAACATGTTATATGTTATTATCTTTGTTAAATTTTCTGCTTTATTTAATATACTTAATTTAATGTTATAATTATATATTATTATTTTTATTAATTATACGCCTTATTAGTTATATTTAATTAAAATAAAACTTTTACCCCAGGTTAGTTATATTTTCTAGCTTTTTATACGTTATATTTAATTAAAATATTAAATTTTATATTAATATCTTTATTATATTATTTATTTATTAATATTATTTAATTAATATTTTAAGCTTTATATTGTTATTTTTATTTTTATATAATATTTAAGCTTTAAATTATAAACTAAATATATAAAGCTTAAAGGCAAAAGCTTTAGCTAGTTAATATAACTAATATAGCTAGTTTAAAATATAGCCAGCATAGTTAAAAATATATATAATAAAAAAGCTAGCTAGGGCAAGGGCTGGATTATTAAAAACGGCCAAGTTTTTAGCCGGCCTTTTTATTATACGTATTTTTAACTATGTTAACTATGTTTTATATATTATATAATATATTAAAATTAAGCTTTGCTAGTTAAATTTTCTTTTTTAATAATAGCTTGCTTAACGTTTTTAAGTTTTATTAATTAGTTATATTAACTATATAAGCTTTTTATTTTTAAATTTTATAAAAATATAATTTTTTATAATTTTAAATATTTTAATACTTTAAATTATAATTATATAAAAAGCTTAAATAAGTTAAAAAAGTATTAAAATTTAATAATTAATAAATTATTTTTTTAAATATTTATATAAGCTTTTATTTTTATTTTTGTTTATTTAATTAAGTTATTATTTATATTTTTTTAATTTTTTTTAATATTATTAACCTTGTTTTTTTTATTAAAATTTTAAAATAAAAATAACGTTAAAATTTTTAATAATTAAATAATAATATTAATAGCTTTTTTATTTTTTTTAAATATTATAAATAAATTAATACAATATTTTTTTATTATTTAATTAAAAAATAAACACTTTATTTTTAAATAAAAAGTTTATATATTTTAATTAATATAATATTATTTTATTTTTTTTTTTAACTTTAAATTTAGCCTAGTTTTTAAGCCTTGCTTAATATTAAAAAGTAATAATTTTAATAATATAATATAATATAATAATAATTTAATAAAATAAATTTAATAATAAATTATAAACTAAATTAAAATTATAAAAAAAAAAAATTAAAAATTATTTATAATAATCTTATTATAAACCTTTTTTTAATTTTGTTTTTTTTATTTTTTTTTTTATAAATTTGTTTTAAATATTAAAAATTAAAAAATAAAAAGCAGCAAATAGCTAAGCATTTTTTTTTATTATAATTTATTAAAATTTTAATATTATAATAAGTTTTCTTTATTTAAAAAAAAAGCAGATTATTTTTTTTAATTTTATTTTTAAATTTAAAGCTATAATTAAATTATAATTATAATATAATAATATAACTTTAATAAATATTATTATTATTAATAAATTAAATATATAAATAATATTATATGCTTATATTTATATTTTAAAATAAATATATTCTTGTTAAGTTAAATAATTAATAAAATTATTTAATTTATATATTTTAATTTTAATATTAATAAAAATAAAATATAAAAAATTAATATAAATAAAACTATAAAATAATAAATAAAAGTTTTTAATTATATTATTTTTAAGCTATAAAAAAAAAAAAAAAGGTTATAAATAAGCTTATTATTTTAAAAAGCCGCGGTAATAAATTAAAGCATAAAAATAACTATAAAAAATAAATATTATAAGCATTTTATGTTTTAAAAAATCATATTATATAATTAAAAATTAATATAAATAATATAAACATAAAAAAATTACTAGCAATATTTTTCTTATATTTAATTATATTAAAAAAAAATAACTAAAAATATATAAATATTAAACCGTTATATAAAAAAGCTGCAGCAAAAAGTTAAAGCGTAAAAGCTATTATAAAAAATAAACGCTATAATAATAAAAAAAAACAGCTAAAAAATAAAAAAATTAATAATAATATTTAAATAAAACCTTTTTATATTTATAAATTTATAACAAAAATAATATTTATTTATAAAAAATAATATATAAATTAAATAAAAAAATATTTATAAAAATATAATATGTTAAAACTATTTTTAAATTTATATTATTTTAAAATATTTAAATATTTTTTTTTAACTACTTTATATATAAATTAAAATAAGTTATAGCAGGCAGGCTAGCTGGTTAAAACAATAAATAATAATATAAAAATTAAAAAAGCAGAAATATTAATAAAATTAATAAAGTTAATAATAAAAATAATAAAAACATATAAAAAAAAATAAAAAACAATATAAAAACAATAATATAAATAAAAAATTTATGCAGGTTTTTATAAATTAAAATTAATAAAATTTAAAAATAAAAAAGTTTTTTATATAAAAATCTAAAAAAAAATAAGTTTTTAGCTTTAAAATTTAAATATAAATAAAATTTTAATTATATTAAAACTTTAAACTTAAATATATACTTATAAATAAAAATAAAAAAAATTATTTTTTTTTAATATTATATATTATATATTTATTAAATTATATATAAAAACTAATATTATACTTTTTATTTTTTATTTTATAAGCTAAAATTTATTATAAAGCTAATAAAAAATAAAGCTAGTTTATAAAATATAACTAAATTAAAAAACTTAAAAAATAATAAAATAATTAATTAAATTATTATAAAATATTTATTAAATAATTTATTTTATTTTTTAATATTTTATATAAATTAAAAGAATATTTAATAATTAATTTTAATAATTTTATAAAAAAAATAAAATTATATTAAAATTATTTAACAAAAGTAAGGTTATTTAAATATAAAATTAAGCTATTATTTTAAAAAAACTTTTATAAAAAAGCGCTTAATACTAATTTTTATTAATATTAATAATAAAAAATTATTATAAAAAACTATTTTATATAAAAATAAATTATTAATAATTTTTTTTAAGTTTTATAATTAATTATAAAATAAATAAACCTAATTATATTTTTATATATAATATTATGCTTTAAAATTCTACGCTTTAAAAACAATTAAACAGGTTTTTTTATATTAAAATAAAATGTTTTAAATTTTATAAAATATTAAATATATTATATAATATTTAAAGTAAAATAATTTAAATAATATAATTATTTAAAAAAAAATTTAATAATTTTATAATAATTATTATATTATTATTAAATTTTTATAACGTTTTATAATATTTATAACTATATATTACCTTTTTAAATTAATAAAAAAAAAAATATTTTATATATAAATTTTTAACTTATAAATATAAAAATTAAAGCTTTTTATATAATAATAATAAAAAGTGTTTAAAACTTATTTATATATTATTATTAATATTTAAAAATTATAATAATTATAATAAAAAGCTTAGTTTTATTAATTAATTAATAATTATTATTTTTTAATAATTTTTAAAATAATATAAATATTAAAAAATAAAACATAATATATTTATTAAAAAAT
>MU280277.1:0-52320 GCA_022385635.1 Xylaria scruposa | reverse complement strand
TAAAACATAAAATATTTATATAAATTATATATTTATTATTAATAAAATTTAATTTATTATTATATATAACTTTATATATTTTAATAATTTTTAATCTTTTAAAATTATTAATAAAGTTATAAAAAATTATTAAATAAAAAAAAGAATAAGTATTTTTAAAATTAAAATTAATAATATTAAAAAAGTAATTTTTATTAAAATATTTTAAAAAATTAATAAATAAAAAAATCGGTCAACTTATTATATAACAGCAGGTTAAATAGCTTAATAATTAACTACGGCTTAAAATAAAAACATAATAAAGGCGTTTTTATAGCTATTAAGGCTTAATTAAAAGGCTTAATTAAAGGGCTTAATTAAAAGGCTTAATTAAAAGGCTTAATTAAAAAATATAAATTAAAAAACATAGATTAAAAAGCATTATTATAAAAAAAGAAACTATTTTTAACGTTTTAGCTGTTATTATAAAGGTTAAAGATTTATAAACTTATAAAAAAAAAAAAAAACGTTAAAAACGTTATTAATAATTACAGCTTAACAAGGAGCTTAACAGGTTAAATAATTAGTTAATAATAAACCATTTAATTATATTATTAAATTATATAAAATATAAATCATTAAATAATTATAAATAAGCTAAAGCTTATATAATAAAAGTTATAAAAATAAATAATTTAAATATTAATATATTTTTATTATTAAAAAAATAATTTATTTAAAAAAAAAAGAAAAATTAAAAATATTTATAAATATAAATAAATATATATTAAATTTATAAATTATTAAATATTTTATATAATTAAAATAATAAATATAAATATTATTTATTATTTTTATATATAATATAATAATTATTTAATTTAATTATAAATATTAATTTTATATATTAATTATTTATAAACTTATATAAAGCTTAAAATTATAATTTATAATAATTTATAATATAAACTTTATAAATTAATAAATTATTATTATTTATAAGCTATTATAATTATATATATTATATATATAAAATTTATTTTATAAATTTTACCGCTTTTTATTATTAACTTTATTATATATATATAACTAAATATAAAAAAAAAGCAAGCGTTATATATTTATTAAACGTTTTAATAAAAATTAAACCATAATTATTATAAATTTTACCGCTTTTATTTTTTATTTATAAATTTTTTTATAATATAAAACATAATAATAATTTAATTTTTATTAAAATATTTAATAAATATATAATATTTATTTTTTATTTATATTTAATTATATATATATAATAAAATTAATAATAATTATTTTATATAATTTATTAATATAATAATTTAAAAATATATCTTTAAATTTTTAATATATATATTAAATTAAACTTTTTTTTATTAATATTTAAAAATTAAATTTTAATAAAAAAAATAATTATTTTAAATTTATTAATTAAACTTTTAAAAAAAATACTTTAAAAATATAACTATAATATTAATAATATAAAAGGTTAAATGTAAATTTATAAGCAGAGCCCATAGAATTTACACTTATCCTTTTATGCTATAGCTGTAGGCAGGTGGCAGGCCTGGTGGCCTGTTAAGGCCACAGCCCTACAAGTGGTCTGTTAAAGCTCCGCTCTACTAGACCCCTTATAGGTCCATGTTAATTTTATTAAATATAATATATATATTTAAATTTAAATAAAATATTATAAAAATAAAAAATAAATAAAGGTTTAATAGTTTAACTTTGATTTTTATTATTATTATAAGCTATTTTAAATAAAAAATTATATTATAATAAAAACTTTTTTAGTTATTTTTTTTTTTACTTGTAAAGGTTACTTTGTTATAATTATTACTACTTTTAAAAAAATATAAACCAGGGGCAAGTATTTTATTTCGTTAAATTTATTAAAAATTTATATATTATATTAATTATTATTAATTATTAATATAATTATAACAGCTTGTTTATAGTTATATCGCGTTTAATATAATAATAATAACTTATTAAAAGTAGTACATATAATAAATTTAATAATATATATATAATTATAAACATATAATTATAAAAGGTTAATAATAAAATAAATATAACTTATTTATTAAATAAATAAGTCTTTATTTATTTTAAAAATAAATAATTAAAGCTTATTTTTTAAGTAGGGCTATTTATTACTTATTAAATTACTTATTATTAAAATCGCGGCTTAAATATTTAATTATAATTTACTTATTTACCTAGGTGGAAAATAAATAAAGGTTTTATAAAATAATTATTTTTTTAATATTTTATTATTATTATATTTTTTATTATAATTAATATAAAAGATTTTTTTAATAATTTTTTTAAATATTATTTTAATTTTAAAAAAAAAACTTATAATTATTATATTTAATATATTATAATAAGCTTTAAAAATATAATTTTAATTATAATTATTTTTTAATTATTAAAAATATTAAAAATATTAAAATATAAAATATTTATAAATTATTTTTTATTTAAAGATTTAAACTTTTTATTATATATAATTTTATATATTTAAATAATTTTTAATATTAAATAATTATTAATAATATAATTAAAAATTATTAAATAAAAAAAATAAATATTTTTATAATTAAAATTAATTATATTAAAAAAATAATTTTTATTAAAATATTTTAAAAAATTAATAAATAAAAAAATTAATTATTTTTATTATATAATAATAAATTAAATAACTTAATAATTATAACTTAAAATAAAAATATAATAAAAACGTTTTTATAATTATTATTTAAAGCTTAATTAAAAAGCTTAATTAAAAAATATAAATTAAAAAACATTATTATTATATAAAAAAAGTTATTTTTAATGTTTTAATTATTATTATATTATAAAAAAAAAGCGTTAAAAACGTTATTAATAATTATAACTTAATAAAAAGTTTAATAAATTAAATAATTTATTAATAATAAATTATTAAATAATTATAAATAAATTAAAGCTTATATTATTAAATTATATAAAATATAAATTATTAAATAATTATAAATAAATTAATATTTTTATATTATAATATTTTATTTTATATATTTTTATTTAAGTTATTTATAAATAAAATATATAATAATAATATTTTTATTTTAAGCTTTTCTTATTAAAGCTACTATTATTCCTACCTTTAAGGCCAGGCTTGGGACCTTGTTGGATAGCTAATATACTGAGGGCCTGGTCCTACTGTTGTGGGAGGACTAGGCTGAATGGGCGGGCCATTGGCCTGTGGTGGTACCATTGGTGGATGATGTGTTGGTTGTAGATGCTGTCCCTGCTGTATCTGTTGTGCTTGTTCAGAAGTTTGAGGGAGCCCCTCTTGAATATTTTGAAGATAAGTCGAATTTTGAGCTTGTGAGACGGATAGGAAACCACTCTGGGTGGAGCCTGAAGGCGGTGTTTGTTGCATCTGTCCTTGGCTTTGGGGATATTGCGCATACATGTGTTGTGGCCTTCCCATGTTTGTTTGAAAGCTAGCGTTATTCGGATGAAGATATGGTTGTCGGAATGAGGTGCTTAGTCCAGGGTCTTGGGCGAATGGGTTCAGTGGCTGCCGGGTTCGATGGTGCCCGTCGAATATCTGATACGACGCTGGTTCTGCGTCATGTTTTCGCAGGAAGATTGAATTCTGGGGACTCGGAGCCTGGTCGTTTTTGACCCCTGCGCGCATGAAGTTCTCTTTGGCTCTTTCATCGAAGTTGACTCCATATATGTCTGTTAGGTAATTCATGAACCCCAGATATGAGTTAGCCACAGTTTCGAAATGCTTAACCTTCAAACGCACGACCACATTAGGATCAATCACAGCTTCGTGATTTCCGCCCTGCACCTCAAATTCCGCTAGAGCCAGGGCAGTTTGACAAGCATTGCGGATTTGACGACCGTTCCACCTTGCTCCGGGGTACCTATACCAATGCTGAGTGGCGTAAGCTTCAATTTTTGATTTTTCAACCTCCAGTCTGATACCCTTTCTATCGGACCTTCTTTGCAAACGATTCATGTTCAGATTGAACACTGAAATAGTAGCATAATGATCCAAGGGTGGGTAATACAAGCTCATGTGGATTCTCGAAGCAAAAGCTTCATCGAAATCTCCCACTCGATTCGTCGTGAGAAATAAAATGCCCGAGTAATACTCTATGACTCTCAAAAATACTACGCTTCATCAGTTCATCAGACTAGCTAATTTAATCGACAGAAGGATGTTTACCTGAGACAATACTGTTTCGTAGAAGGTCTGTAGGCGTCCGTGCAGACAAGAAGACGTCTGCCTCGTCGAGCAGCAAAATGCATCCCCATCGTCCTGCCAGTGCAAACGTCTGTTGCAGTGCTGATTCAACTTGCTCCGCCCACATTCCAAGATCACCTGAGGCTCAAGTTACTTTATTTGGATAAAAGTTACTTCACAAGGGCCACTTACCGCAGGTCAACTGGAAAAGTGGCTTCCTAAAATAGTCGGCAACACATTCTGGGGGGCCATCATTCAGCACGCTTTATTTCTGTACTTAGAGCAAACACAATAGTATAGTAACTCACCCGCTGTTGATGTCTTTCCTACGCCCGGGGCTCCGTCTAATAAAAGCAGATGGGTTAGTATAATTCATAATTGATAGTATGTTGTCAGGAAGAGAATTAACTCGAAGCAATGAAAGCTATATCACAGGCAGTCCGCGGAAAACAATCTTAGCTAACATAGAAAAAGTATCGAGAAACCGGTGGAAAAGATTTAAGAGCTGCTTACGAAGGAGAATTACTAGTCCTTTCCCTAAATAAACAATTTGTTTAACTTATAGAACTAGGAAAAGTGGTGTTAATTACCTTTCCCTCGTACCAAGTCCCATGGATCTTGCTTGACTGATGGGGTTTGTTTGTCATTAAAGTGCTGGGCTATCAGCGATTTGATCATGTCCTGATGCCCATCAGGAAGCACTAGCTGATCAAAGGCTTCCTCCCCATCATATCTCCGACTCTTCTCATTAATTGAATCCTTGTTTGGGTCTTTTATTGGCGTAACTTGCGAGACACTCAAGGGTCCTAATAAGGGATTAGTGTTAGAAGCAGGTATTTCTTTAGCTACTTTGGGAGACTAAGGTGGGGATCAGGGGGCAAGTTCGGCAAAACACAACTCACTGAATTTTCTGATTTGAAACACAAACCCATAAACCCTCCATGGCATGATTAAGAACTCGTCATCTTTGATACGATTCTCCTCGGCATTGGCCTCATGTCGGTAACGGGGGTGGATGGCCAAAGAGTGCATCTTGGACTTCGTGCTCCGTGTTAAACTGTCCAAATATGCTACACTGTTTTCTCTGTCCAAGGAGCGATCGATGTAGACGTTACGATGGCGACAGCACTCGAATCGACACGGGGTAGTGTCAATATTAGGGGGGGTCCATTCCACAAAACTCTTCAGGTCCGGTTTCCATCCTGGCAGGCGCTGACCCTCATCCCATCGCCCCTGAGCTTCGCGGCTCGCAAAAGCTTGATCAAAATCGATCATAACTGGGCAGTCCAATTCTTCTCCAAACGGTGTAGTACCGTTGAAATGCATATGCCTCATTTCGGTCATATCGAAGAACGCTTTCCCTCTAGCAACAAGTCTATGGAGTATCTCATCATCATCCCGACACTCTGTGAAGTCAATTCCATTGTGTATCAGGCGCTGTTGGACTTCCTCGTCTCTTAGGCGATTTATGGGCATTATCGGGAGCGACCTCACTGCATTTTCACCCTCAAAATGATCAATTGGGCAGTGTACTAGTCGGGGACCAAGTTGTTTCCCGTCAAAATCTATCGCCACACAATGAATTTCAAGAGGGCTCTGCTGAGAGCCAGGCGGGCCTTTCCGGTGGAGTTTGACTATGTGCTCCACTCCTTGGACGCAGATGACCCTCAAGACTTCGATGTCTACTGCCATGTCCCCGCCCGTGAAGCGAAAGACGTGATCACCTGGTTTGAATAGATACCATAGTTCGTCAAAATGTATGCGTGTGCAGTCAAGGTCCCTCACAAATTTAATCCGGGGTAATATATATTCGTCCATCAACCGAACGAGGCATCCCATGATTTCTAACGCCGTTGCCTTTGTGCCAGTTGGGGCTGTACTAGTAGGGTCCGATTGCTGCTCATTTATACTATCGGCGGTTGGGCGCGCTTCGAGTTCCAATGTCTGATAAAATGCGCGAATCCGTTCCTCTTTGTGAAGCAGAATACGGAAGGGGCGGACAATAGTCATAGATTTATCAGGGACATTTCCAAATAGGAAGTTTATAAGTTGCTGAGAATTCAATCGAATACGCTCTGGAGACCTCATGCGGAATTGGAGACCATCATTAGTTGTCTTGCATTCTTCGGTCGTATCTAACCTCTCCTTGAAGTTTTGCTGTTTAGATTGCATTTCCTCGGTCGTAGTATCTTCTCCTCTGACGTCAACGTCAATATGTGGTTCACCGATCAAAACATCAATTGCAGAAATATCGAGCTGACGGGTAAGAGAAGTCTTGGGGCCAGCAAATTCCACCCAACCCATGCAATTGATGTCGGCTATAAGATTCACTCTTTGGGCAACAGTCTTCTTGGGCTTCCCGTCGCGTTTCGATTTTCGATCGCGTGCGCCCATGAATCTCACTCTAAGTCGGTGTATTCCCTCTTCTTCAGCATATGGGTCCGATGGGTCTGATACGTCTGACCAGCGTACCTCAGATGAGCTGTATAGATCCAAGCTAGGAGCCGGACGCCGATACGGAGTCGGAATGGAACCTCGAGCCTTGGGCGGGTTGGAGGACGGCGACGGTCCAGCCCCATTGGCTACCTCCTCAGCCCACCTAGCTACCCGGTTTGTCGAGGCGGGCGAACCATGGGACTCGTTTTCCAATTCTTCTATTTCGGCTTCGCTGTGGGATGTCAGAGCATTCTCTGGATTTGGGAAGAAATTTTTAATGCTCTCGTTACTCCCATGCGACGCATTAGCTGTTCCGGCCGGATGAATATCGGTAACCAGCGAGTCTTCATTCACAGCGTGTGATTTTTGTGTTCCAGGCCCATCTGCATCTAATCTTGGCTCTTGCAAGGCCATCGATGCCTGATCCTCATAGGTATGCGTCAGACTTTCACCTGTAATCCCACTGGTAAGTTGGGCATATGCAGACGTTTCTGATTTGCGTGGGATTTTGGCCTCTGGGGGATCCTGACCCTCCCTATCAGTCAGTCTTGCTGCTACCTCGGACATTGTGAATCGTATTTAAAGGTTAGATTGTGTTTTATTTGTCGCAACGCCGTAACTAACACTCAAAGTCTATGAAAACTAAACAACTTCGTTGAATATATATATGAGGTTAGGACGCTGAAGGAGAGGCGGTGGACAAAAGAAAGACATCAAGGCGGGGTAATTTTGCGACGTTGCCATGTGTGCATGTTAACAATGGTCGTTTGTACAGATGTCTCTACTAAAGGTTCGTTTCCACCGCCTTTGCCCTCCCTGATATTCTGCCGGCAGAATTAAGCCCCTGGTCTTTGGCTAGGTCACTACACTGTAGCGTATAATAGCCAGCTACTTAGTATTAATTAAAATTTGTAGCTTATATCTTGATGTTTAAGGATAAACACTATTAAACACGCCAGAAAAGCGCTGTCTTATTTTGTTATATTATAATATTTCTTTTACTTTAATAATAGCTGTTTTTAACAAGATAATATAAACAAGAGTAATATTCTGTGAGGGAGCAGGCTATAGTGCGGCGCTATACATCAACTAGGCCTTTTGACCAGGTGTCGAAATCTGACGGGGGGGAGGCAAAGGCGGTGGAAACGAACCTTTGGTAAAGACATCTGTACAGGACTGGATGCTGACATCCGGTGTGTTTATTTTGACCAATCAAGTCAGCGGCCCCCAAATACTACCCTTTTTACACGCATATCAAGATATCGCTTGGCTGACAGGCAGACTTTCGCGCGCGGGGTAGCGCGGTAACTAACCGAGAAAGCAGAAACAAGTCGAAGGACGAAAAGCGTCATGGACACAAGACCGAAACCATCGTACGAACCCAATGAACAGCCGCCCTCCGTAGATTTCATTGACAATCACGCACACGAATACCATGTAGCATTTGCCAACCTCCCGACTATTTATGACCCAAGGCTAGGAAGGTATCGACCGGAAACGCAGTGTGAAGAGTTGACCCTCCACAGCCCGGAACGTGGCCAACTCCCGCCACTACAGCCCCCTATACTGGAAGAATTGCAATTCTGGGAACAGATCTTTCCATTGGCCTTAAATAGTTTCAAGGCTATGTATCCCGAAGAACCTAACGGTCGATCCGAAAGTGGTTACAGCATCAGAACGCTAGGTACATGGGGTGCCGTGTATGCCACCCTTCAAGATGCGCAGACAGCCTATGAAAATCCCACAGGAGCACGAAGGAGGGTCAGGAAAGGACTTCGCTGGGCAATGAAGCACTCACAGCCCCTAGAGCAGGCTTTGTCCCTGGTGCCCGAAGTAGATTACATATCTCCAGTTACGGGTATACTTGGGATCGTTATTAAAGTGAGAACTCCGAATCCAGTTTAGCACTATCGCTAACACAGCTATAGGCGGCAAAGAGGTCCGTTCAGGTACGTGATGATATCGCCAACGGATTGGACAATCTTGAACAGCACTTTGGGGACATTGACACCTATCTCAAAATCTTTTCGGAAGATGAAAATATTGTGAGGGCTTCAGTCAAGCTAGTCTCGTCTATTTTGAAGGCTGTTGAAGACATCATTAGCTACTTCTTATGTCGCTCTGGTGGGTGCAAAACCACAACTACTCCCCTCTTTTTGAGCATAAGGTTAATCGACCGTTATCACAGCCTCCAAAACATTTTCAGCTCTCTTGCATGGGGAAGAATATCAGCGATCACTCTGTGAAAGCATCGATGGTATTACACAGAGCGGCCAAGTCCTTCTGAACCAGGCACGGAGCTCCAACATGTGGCAGAACCGGCAGACATTACACATCGCTCACCATAGTGAATTCATAGTCTACAATCCCCTAAACACCACACACTAACACGCTAGATAGTGTTGAAGGAACAAAAACATATGGCCGATATGCAGAATGACTTTAAGAGTTGTTTAGATCAACTTTCAAAGAATATGGAAAACAGACTCCGCGAGCAAGGTAGGTGATCCTCACGGTTCTCACAAATCGCATTTATTGATACTTTCGTTAGAGGAATTCAACAAGCGGGTGGCTTCCCAATTATCGTCACAAGCGTCACATTGTAATACCTATGTGTTTCCGACGATACAACAAGGAGAACCACCAAGGCCGACTCAGGAAGACCTACTCGACCTGCTTGGTACTTCAGCCTTCCATATCACTGATATAGAACACATCCTGCACACAAGAGAGCTGATACCCAAGGAAGACCGGGGACGTGCTGAGAGACTCCTCACCACTCATGCTTTTCGGGGCTGGCTGGTAACACCAACATCTCAAGAGCTGCTGATACATGGAGACTTTGCGGGAACCCGCTATGTCTCCGGTTTGTCTTGGTTGTGTTGCTCCTTGATTCAAGCCTTACAGCAGACGAGCCAGTTGCATAGTTTGGCTTTCTTCTGCGGTCGCCATGTTGACGCGACAGATGCCCATGCTGGCGGTTCTGGGATTATCAGGAGTCTATTATCACAGTTACTGCAGCAGCAACAAGTTCGCATGCCATCAGGTCAACCTGGCGACTGGGAGCTCATTCAAGCAGGGGATATCCAACATCTCTGTCTTCTATTTGAGTCTGTCCTGCTTCAATTTCCCCAAGATTCAGTAGTCTTTTGTATTATTGACGGCATTAAATACTACGAACGAGATCAATACCTGCAGGATATGAGCGAGGTACTTCGTTTCTTGTTGGATCTTACTCGAGGTGGTCGGTTACAATGCGTGTTCAAGCTTCTCGCCACAAGCCCATCTCCAACGACGACAGTGCGCCATGCTTTTCATGAGAATTGTATCATCTCGATGGCTTCCTTACCCCGCAATGCAGACCATCCTAGCTCTTCGCGAATATGGCGGCATTTGGACGAGCATTTAGGATGACCGCGATAATACGGCATGGCATTACTAATCTTCACTACTATAATAATAGGCAATTCACTAGTTTTTAGGTCATCTAAATATACTGTTGCATTATCACTCTCTGTGACAAGGGGGCTTAGAATAGTGATGTACAAATGCAAAAAATGCAAACAACGAAGGAGTTATTTCGGTCTTGGTCTTGCTATACGGCATAGTTTCGATCTAAACACAATAGATTCTATTATGCAAAGCATGCACAAAATTCAGATGGATATTGTGTGTGCGTGAGCACGTGTGTATATTCTCAACACAAAACTATCATCCGAACACCAGACTCCCACGATGCGCTAACCCGCCCCAAATCAAAAGGTGTCAGACTCTCGCGAAGCCTCGCGATACCTATAGCTGCATACCGCTTCCCTAGAGTGACAGAACAAAGAGGGCATTTTGTATATAGATCTCTAGCCTGTAGATGTAGATGTTGGAGCTCCTTGTGCGACAACAAGTATTCAAGACTTACCCCTACGTTGCCTTCAGTATACAGAGGTCGTGACAAAAGGTATCAAATCGCATCGCATATCAGTCATCACATAGAATACCCCAAGAGGCTATCTAATCGAAACTAAAACCCATAAAGTAACACCCCAATAACACAAGCAGCACCAATACCCGCCCGCACGAGAACGCCACGGGGATAAGCCGCGGTAGCGCCGCTCACATCGAGGATAGGCTCACGCCACCCGCAATGCGTCTCCTTTGGAGACGTCTCGCACGCCCAAAACGTAGTCTGCACGAACTTGCTCCCGCCCTGAACTATCGTCAATGCGGCAGGCACCGCCATGGGGACGGGATCGCTTGTGTTTGCGCTCTCTATGGCGCCTACGAAGCCGTAGGAGAGTGGGCCCGGCACGGTGCTTGTTGGGGATGTTGGTGCTGAGATGATGAATGTTGCTGGTGCATGGGCGAGGAAAGGGTACACCCTGGCGCGGATAAGGCGTATCCATGCTTTCTTCGATTTATGGTTAATTCTGGCAGCGACATTATTGTTTTCGCTGCTGCAAAACAGAGCAGCCTCGACGCTTTGTTGGGTTGGTTCGGGGCTTATCTTACCGCTTTGCTTCCATTCCTGCTTTCTTTCGAATAATAAACGTTGTAAATAGCTTTGGACTTCGGCCGTTATGCGTCGGAAAGCATCCCGTGCGAGACAGTCCCCTATAGGGCAGTTGATGTGCTCGACAGTGATCTGCCGACTTCCTTCCCCAATTAGCTACCTTCTGAAAGTATCAGTAGGTCCATTTCTCTCCAGGCACTGCTCAGGAAATTCCATAGTCGTCGTAGCGGAGCCAATGTAGCTTCCATATCCGCTTGACTATAACCATAGATCTTAGGAAGATCTTGAGGGCAGAAGCGCGACACTATTAGGGTTATGTCCAGGGATCGTAGATGGGAACGCCATTGAGGGCTCCAAATACGCTCGAATTCATCAATCTTTTCTTCAGTCGTCTTGATGTATATCTCGCTGAATGTACGCCTTTCCACCACCCTTTGGAACTTGCGCAACACAGCGGCAAAGGGTGCAAGTGGATGCGGATCGATATCGACATGTCGGTGTGGAATAAAGGAGACAACATGGTCAACGATTTCTTGAGGAAGGTTATTCATAGCGGCTTAACTAAGATGTGTAAAGTGCAGAATATTGGTGAAGTAAGAGAGAGAAAGAAGGGTCCGGAGCAAAAGTGATAAAGGCAAATAGAACGAAGCCCAGTCCATGATACTGACTGGGTGATTTATAATGACTATGGCAGGTTTACCGAGGAATAAAATAATATAGCACAGGTCCCCCATCTTGACATATCACAAGGCTGATTTCCCATACGTCACAGACTCCGTGAAACAGCACCTGCATGGGGCCCTCTGTATTATCATCTTGAACACATGTAATCGTTCAAATTAATCATTCCCTAGTTTCACAGTTGATCAAATAATAAGGGAACGGCGCCACGATACGTCCATAACTATGTGGATTATCATTACTTATAAGAGTGGCAACGGGCCAAGCGCCGCCTCCCTTAGAGGTAGAGGTCCACTGCGGTGATTCGATGCACGAAATTCCCCTTTATACTGGAGGTTCCCTACCAAGCATTCTCGACGTATCGGTGGTGGTCAAGATTGAATCCCTCTGTTTCAGTCTCTGGCAGTAGGCCAAAGGCAAACCGACGTGAGATATCTATTGGCATAGTTTATTGCCACTGAAACATGTCGTACCACATGGCTCTTATTCATCTTTCAAGTGCTTTCATAGGTCCTATCACGCGGCGGTATACTGTAGTGCATTCTAGGGGGTCGCTAATATTGACTAGAGTTTAGTGTGACGGACTTTTATCTATCTAAGAATACACCTGTTGAGTACTTTCCATCCCTACGCCCTAGAGGCATCTCTTATATGGCAAGGACGTACAAAAGTAGTACCAAACATTAATGCTAGCGAACTGACCAGAGCTGAAACTGGGACCTTTCGCTGTTTCACGTATGCATGATTGTCGTTTACCACGAGATCTTAAGGGACGAGAAAGTTGCGTTAGAGAAAGTACTGACCTCGCTGATTACTCTAATAGGGGGGAGGCGAATGCCGTATTGCGAGATACGGATGAATTGTAAGCGACCGCAGGACGGGTTGTTAAATTAAAAGAGACGAATGATGCTGTCTCGAAATAGAACCTGGATTGCCGAGTTTCTCTGAAAACTTAAAGTACCTACCTGGTAGCCTTACGTCTCGCACTGAACCTGTTGACGTTTTCGACAGCTGAAACCCCCTGTCACGGGTGTCAGGAGTTTTGATCATGCATGCCCTTACCCACAACTCACGGCAGGAACCGCTGTAGCGCCGGTTGATGCCGCCCGCTACGCCTGTGGATGCAGGTGATTGTGTCTGCTACATGTACCCTTTTGGCTGAGGATGCGACCAATTTCCCACCTGTAAAGATGTACAATTCAGCAGCCAGCGCAAGTGCCTTCCCAAGTACCATATATTCTGTAGCATTAAGTCATAGAGAAAACGTATGCATTCGTAAAGTCAAATGCTCGTATAACCTCGTAACTATTAAGTAGTACATATATATGGCTGGAGTGGCGTATGTTTGCAGCACGGCTTGACTATATTGGGTTAGGTTAGGGCGGGCCGGGTCAGAAACACAGTGCAGCTCGACCAATCGAGGCATCATGACATGAGAAACATATCAGAGAAGCAAGACAGACAACTCATGATGAAAGGCGCTAAAGTCCCCGATCGTCCGCGGCGACGACCGGTATGGCACTTCATCTCTTCTATCGCAGCCGTGCTCCTCCTGCTCACGTTGCACCTCGGCGTCATCCAAATTCAAATTCAAACACCCAACAATCTCCCCTTCCTCTCCGTCCCCAATTCCAACGCCGCCGCCCTCGAGACATGTGCATGGAAGACCTTGCAGTCGCACACATATCTCCTCTCTGTCCCGCCCATCGCGCGATCCGAGTTCCTAGCACGACAACATGCCCTCGCAGCCGCCCTGCGGTCCGCACACATCGATGCCTTCATCGCCGAACCCTCGGCGTCGAGCACGTACTACGCCAACATCTCAGGCACATTCCACCTCTCAGAGCGTCCATTCCTGATGATCCTCACCCGCAACGCCTCCTTCTCGTATCTGGTGCCGCAATTCGAAACCGGTCGCATAAACGTCGAGTCGCAACACATGGTTTTCTCAGGCGATGTCGCGAGAGCCGCCATCCCATGGGCGGAAGAAGAGAACCCGTATACCGTGTTAGCTGGCGCTTTGCGGGGGCATGGTAGAATCATGGTAGACGAGCATCTGCGGCACATGATTGCCGCGGGGCTGTCGGGCGTCGGGATCGAGGTTGTGCCGATGAGCAACGAGGTGCGACGGCTGCGTAGTGTCAAGACCGAGTCAGAGATCGCCATATTAAGAGGGATTAACAGCTTCACGCGCCAGCTTGTGCGTGCGGTGCAAGGGTGTCTGCACACGGGTCTGACGCAGGAGGATATCGTGAGTGCAGGACAAGGCCTGTTTGCGCGGGCGGGTGTCGGACAAGGATATTGGGCGATTGCCTTGTTTGGTCCCTCGGCCGCGTATCCGCATGGAGGCGAGACGGGCGTTGTCTTGCGCGAGAACGAGTTTGTGCTGATCGATATCGGCAGCCAGCTGCATGGATACGGCAGCGACGTGACCAGGACCATTCTCCCGCCGGGTGGAGCCGTGAGCGACGAGTTGATGGGCATCTGGAAGACTGTCCGCAGAGCCCAGACGGCGGGCTTCGAGAAGATGCGGCCGAATGAGACGTGTAGCGATGCTGACGCTGCTTCAAGGGTGCCGGTTAAGGAGCTGGGATACGGCCCGTTTTATACCCATCGGCTGGGGCATGGGCTTGGACTGGAGGTTCATGAACACCCGTACTTAAACGGCGCGAATAATGAAAGGTTAGCGGCAGGTGTGGTAGTTACGAATGAGCCGGTAAGTTGTTATCAGAGCTGTTATTGGGTAAATGTGAATTGCTGATATCTTTGCCATGGCCTTCAGGGCATCTACGTGACGAACGAGCAGGCGAGGGAGCTTGGCAAGAGTGAAGGTTTTGGGGTTAGGCTAGAGGACCCAATTCTTGTGACTGAGGACGGCGGCGTGCCCTTGACGGGCCGACGGGCAGAATCGCCTTGGGATCCGTGAGGTGAGCAAGTCATCCTTCGACCGAGGGTGAAGACAAGTTCCTCGAACATCTCGTCAATCCACAGCGAACTGGAAAGACATATGATAGATTCCATCGCAAGTTTAGCCCCAACAGACGTTCATTTGCGCATGAGTCCATCCCCTCCCATCCAATCAAAGATGGATGCAGAAGAAACCCAATTTCTCGGACTCTTTGCCGGCTCCAAGGAATCAGAAAGAGATCGCGCGAGAAAAGTTCGGGTACCAGCGGGGTGAGTTTTGCCTGTAATCCAGTATAAGTACAGCAACCTAGACTGCGGAATTGTCAAGCAAGACAAGACACACGGAGATAGAAGTCTCTTCCCGAAGGGTGGTGGGCTACTAGGAGAGTTGAAATACAGTTCTTTCCAGGTTCCATCAGAGGTTTGACTCGGTCCGGAACTCTAATGGGTCCCAGAGTAAATAGGCGAAAGTAAGGCGGAGTCCTTCTCTTAGCCATGACTAGGTAAGCAAGACATACCGGAAATACGGGAATGCAGCAGAAGCGGGATCCGAGTCAGACAGAGGCTATTGCTGTCGTAATTCGTTCCGAGTTATCAGAATATGGATTCACAAGCTGAACAGCCAGAGACAGCAACAGCAGCCTAGATTGCCTAGTATAACCACTTAAGTGCTTGATATACCATTTGTGATAAAGATCATCATGTCATGTCATCTTTAACTAGTAAGAAAACGGGTCAACCATAGTTTAAGCGGTCTTTAGTATAGATAATGTGCCTGGAAACCTTTTCCTTATAACTAGAACTTAATCTTTAGATCATTTGAATATACTACTGGCGATCTCATCTAGAGAATGCACTGGCTCACTTCCGTTATATCACTAATCCGCGAGAGTTCAACGTTTCAGCATCACGAGCACTGCGGACAGGTTGAAATTCATTACTATTTGGTTGCTACGGGCGAACTAGTTTAGCTTATTTAAAAGTAAACAAACACAACCAGAGGATATCGTAGTTTTCAAACTTATGTGCTATTATTGTCTCGAACTCCTACTGCTATGTTGTTCTTGTATGTTGGATGTATTAAGTTCCACTTCCTTTTTTTAGAATGAGCTGCGACGTTGTAGATGATACTGGTGCAAGGGGGCAGGTTGTGCTAAAGGTATTGATTGGATTGCTACAACCTGTCCTGTAAGGGAAGGTTTTCGTACTGGATTAGATGGTTGCGTCGAACGATTTTGTTCCGTTGAAGTTACTGACTGTGTCAATGGAACTGATTGTTCCGAAGAACCTTTTCCCGTTATTCGTAAAGAATCCTGCTTGGCTAATTTAGGGTGTTTAGTGTCGCTTATGTCCAAACTCGCCAAGCATGCACCAGCTTGCGTTGTGGGAATGGCATCAACACAATGCGACCATTCAAGTCCTCCGAACATCTCCTCGTTAGCCAGGCGATGAAGTTGTAGTGTGGTATTAGTAGCCCATTCAAGGTTCGCATAGGTCTTATAGTTGTAGTGCCTTTGAAACAAGGTAAGAATTTCCTCAAGGCTAAAGGATACGGCAATGATGACGAGACCGAGGACATAGGTGAAAAGAAGGGCGAAGAAGTTAAAGGAGGCATATTCAGTACTCCGGATCTTCTAAAACACCTTGTTAACTAGTCGGCTCATGTTAATCTTTGATGATGGCCATACCTGGCTGCGACAGACTTGCTCCTGGGATGAGTTGATCGGGGCCGATCGGTATTTCGCCAGGCTGGGAACGATTGGCCCATGTGCTGTCTCAACGAACATTGCTTGCATGTAAGCCAGTATTATAGCCCTGGTATGTTGCATGTCAATATGCCACTGATTAACAGGCAAAGGCGGT
The DNA here is from genome assembly GCA_022385635.1 of Xylaria scruposa. Taxonomy (NCBI): domain Eukaryota; kingdom Fungi; phylum Ascomycota; class Sordariomycetes; order Xylariales; family Xylariaceae; genus Xylaria; species Xylaria scruposa. Next base: position 35,680 of record MU280277.1, on the reverse strand, counting down.
TGTAACCCGAAGGCTAGTGTTTGTTTCGACTCCAGTACTTGAGACCCTACAATACTGACCACTGACCCTAGATTAGGTGCGAAATTCAATATCATCGATATGAACCAAGCCAACCTACTGCCACTAGCGTTAGAGAGTGATTTGGGAGTCGTCTTGTAGTTGGCATCATAAACTTCTTCCCTATTAATGCCGAGTACTTCAAAGGCTCCAGCCGATGCACCATAGAATCCTCCTAATGGTCCGCATCGTGTCGTGTCTGAGAGACAGAATTGGTATTGCTCCGCACATCCCAGAGGCGAAGCAGCCTCCACTGGACGATAAGTTTGCCACACTCCAGGCGAACCAGAAACCGTTGTATTGCCGTAACGCTGTGTTCCACGATACCAGTCATCGTTCACTGGCGCGGTGAACAGCACGCCATTTCCAGAAAGAAAGAGGAGGGTCGTGTCAGCATCCGTTCTCTGTAGCTCCCCTCTGGGAATAAAAGTTGCAGGATGCTTGTATCCTCCATTAAAGACCCATGATGCGTATTCCCTAATATTTTTGTGAGCTTTACGAAGAAAGGGGTGGAGACCTAGGTGTAGAGAGTAAGGAGTATTAGGACTACTCACTGTAGCAAATAATCAGAATTGGTTTCTTCACCACGTTCAAAGTTATATTGGTCATCTATTGCTTTCGCCTGGTTTGTAAAGGTGAGATTACCAAATGCCTTAAAAGAAGTTCCATAATCGTATAAGGTATAATTTCCATTTTGATCTTCGTACCGGCTAGTGAATCCCGCTGTCGTGAGAGCACCACAATGTAGAACTCTTCTTATAAGAATTCTTTCGTTGGGAGGCGCGTTAAGGCCAAAGTGATCGTGACTACTAAGATACCCGATGTCAAGGATGAGATTTGAAGTATTTGATCGACAAACACCGGTCTGGAATGGACATTGTGCTGTATCATTAATAAATAGGGGAATGCGCTCCGTTACAAAAGCCTTGCAGTCTATCAGACCAGAAGACCCTGCAGAGTAGCACTGCTGTACATAGTTTCGAGCATTGTTGAATAGCTCCGCAAAGTACGACCCCAGCTCTACTGGGAGAGAGGAGCCATTGCTCACTAGTGTACCGCAATTGAGGCCGTCAAGAAGGACTTCATTGCCCACTGATGAAGCTATCTGAGAAGAGAAGCCTCCCACCAGTGTAAAGGCAGCCATACAGAGAAGCGCTGTCAGCGCAGTTGGTAAAATCTTGATTAAAGATCGGGGCGAGCGACGCCATGCCCATAACAACTGTACCAACTTGAGAAGACCAGTGTCAGGGGAACCACTATTTCGAAGAATAATTTGCCGTTGGTGATGAAGTATATTTCTTGGTTGAATGGTAGAATAATTCCGATGGAAGATTAAGCAAAGAATAAACCAGAAACGAGAACCAACTAAAGCAACGAAAAAGGCTGTAAAAGCAATCAGAAGATCTCCTTGTTGTCGGGAGATAGTGAGAGTCTTCCCGAGAACGGAGCCTCGCGACCAGTTGGTCCAGATTCCAAGGTAGACTTTGTATCTTAAAGTCTGCTCTTCTGTCGACCAAGCCACCCTCTCTGGGATATCCATGTCGGCTGTCGAGATCTTGGGGACATCCACAGAAAGCGTAGCAAGTGGGAGAAAGTCCGTTGTGGTCGTCGACGGGACGTCTGTGACGTGTTGAGGGGGCTTGTGTTATAAAGCGCAGCCAACAAATCCAGCATGGTTCCTACTTGTTCAGGGGCAATCCATAGCAGTTTATGGCGATCTGTACATTTAAGAAAGGATGATAGATATTACTACTCTCTTGGGGCAATGAGATTCGAATTAGGTTGTATTAAAGGATCAGGGATCTCGTGTTCACTCTGTGTGTATTAAAATAGTCTGCGTGCCTTGACTTAAAGGCAATGTTTATCTTGAAAAGGTAGGAACAGTGGCTCTTTACACATCTAAACTTATAATATAATCATATCCAAGGTAACGCATTAGGACTTAATGAATTTGAAGCCCTTAAGGCTTTTGAAAGTCTGCCTTTTAAGGTCTTTACTTTTAGGCAACCACTTCGCCCCTTTTCTTTAACTGATAGCTATTTTGATTGGTGTATTCCTTAAAGGGGGTTGGGGTAGTATATACGAGGTGCTTTAGTAGTATCCCGGTGGATCATTGCCGGAACTTTTAAAATATATTTATGGGCTGAAGGTGCAACCAACGCCGTGAACAACTGGCCAGCAGCGACACTTGAATCCACTTTCTTCGGTGAATGCCACAATCTATAGTCGATCAGGCTACAACCAAGTCATCACATCACCAAACTTACTTGCACCCCTAAAACGTTCTCTTAATGTCACGCTTACTGCAAGGCAGATACCCGTGCTCAGGCATATAACTGTACAGTCCGCCATCACTCCGCCTTATTATCCAAAACACCCTGTAATTACGGGCGTATGCACTACAAATCCGACCAGTGGGGGCTGTGAGAGGGAAAATAATTCGTGAATAGCTATAAGCGCCAAAGCGTTACAGTCTCTTTTAGTCATTTTCTCTATAACCGAGGTCGGCTAGGTCATTAATATCAGCAACGATATCCTTAGTCTTGTAATTTGTCCACTGCTCGCCCTTAAGTTGATCCATCCGATTCTTATCCTGCACATCTCCGGCATCTGCCTCTGGATCACCTGGACGCCGAATGCCTTAGGACCACTTGAAGAAGTTATCCAGGTCCCATTCCCATATCTGCTTGAATTTCCGGAGCTCGTCTGGGTTGCCCCCGAAGTATGCCTTCTCATGGGACTTTGTTGGAAAGTCACGGTTGGGAAAGTTAATGAATGCAGCCTCTCCATTCAAATATAAAGGTCTCAAGACCTTCTTGATACCTGCCAAGAAGCGCCTCATGTCTCTATCCATTTGTTAACCCACTCTACTGTGATGTATACATGGAAGACACCTTCGCGCTAGAAGAAGGCACTCTCCGTGGGATCCTTCTCGGCAGCCTTGCCTTCGGAGTGAATCCATGTGACAAGGAATTTAACCTGCTCTCCTTTGAACTTATCGCAGTCGCACCAGCAGTACCACCTCCAGACTGAAGAATGCGCATCCTCGGATTCTTGTGCGCCTGGAGATCTACCAAATGTTGAAGTCGAGCGTGTGCGCCAACGGCGATGATTCCGATGCTATACAGCCCGTCGAGAAGATGATTGCCCAACAATAGCTGGGTTACATTTTTTGCCCGCTAATAATTTGTTTTGTGTTGTTGTATATCTTCTCGATACATCGCACTTCAGGAATATGATGCAGTGTCGAGAACATTGTTTTTATTGTAACTCGAAGCTCGTGGGGACCAAGTCTCATCATTTCACCGGAAGTGGAGGGTACGTTTCTAGCCTTGAACCACGATGTAAGCTGGCAATGGCTCAGTATCTGCGCTCCGACTTGCATTTCGACAATGCGCTGCTCTAGTTCAATCATAACATGCTTACGGGGTTCATCGACTTTGCCCATCTTAAGTTCGGAAGGAACAATAGGGAGAAATAGAGCATTTGCATGTTCATTAGTCAAAGTGTCAATGTTAACCTTCGAGACGATCTTCCAATAATATGGCTCACGAATAGGTTGGGAAGACTCTTTCGACTTGGCACTTCTCGCGAACATGACACATTTAATTTCGCCTATGTCCAATAATGGATGTCCCGGCATGGTGAATAGCTGTGCTTTAGCATAAGCGCTCCGTTGCCCTATGAATCCGCCAGTTGCTACTGCTCGCCCCTTCGTCTCTGACAGATTGGAGACCTAGATGGAAACATTTTCGAGCGAAATTGGTATAAATGCCGTTCTTGAATTCTCCGTTTGACCTGAGTGTATCGAAATAAGAGCGAGCTACAAACAAGCATCTAGGGCTGCGGGGTGTAGGGCATATTCGGATTCTCCACCGTTGATAAGACCAGTTGTGGAATCCAATGCAACCTCAGCGGCAGCAGTACAAGCACCACGATTGGCCTGGAGACTCGAAAGACACTGAAAATCCGAACCAAACTCAAGCACAACTTCCTGAAACTTATCATACCAGCGATCTATATCAAGCAGTCTTGAGTGGGCGCTGATTTGTAACCGGTGGGCTTGATGGATTATTGTATCTCTTGTTCCACACAAATTGTGCCAGAGCGATTTTCCGCCCATGTTTCATTACCAGTAGCGGGCATGGATTCAATTGTCGTTTTATACCAGACTGGCGTGGCATTTGAAGTAGTTGACGCTGCCCGCTTCATATTCAGTTCAGTCTCGACGCCATGCTGGCTCTCCTTTAGTCTCATTGCCGACCCATGAAAAGAGCACGAGGCTTGTAGGATCGAATACGAGAAGAACCTGCCGGCTCATGATGCGCCTGCTAACAGTGCACCTGACGAGCAGCCTCAACGGCCATTGCGATGTACGCTGCTGCAGAGAGGACGGGATGTGGACCGAGCTTATGATCATTGAGCCATAGTAAGTCTCTAACTCTGAGAATTTCTTTTATGAAGGATATGACTTAGATCTACTGGCTTGTCTCGACTTAAGGAGGTCATGGCGCAAATTTCGACGAATTAGACTTCTTGATTAAAACGGGTTTCGAAATATAAAGGCTTCTGAGGATACGAGAATTCATATTGGGGCATATCAACGCAAAATAATCCGCAACAGAGCTGGGACATGTCATGGTGTAGCTTTTCAGATGCGTTGACTGCGGCAAGGTCTATGGGGGCATTGTGAAGAAAAAGCTGTATGAGGCCCTATCTCTATTATGAGGTCTATCGGTACGTCTCTTGCTAGCCTTGAAATGGCATCGGAAAAGAGCACAGGCGACACTAGATTCTGCCACCAATAGCTTGGAATCGTTGGATCTGCCTCATCTTGAGAGCTTACTGACGATACCCAGGTTGCAAGAGGCCGCTGTTGATTATTGCCCCTGATCAAGTCAATGTCTTGAAGTCCACGTTTTGATTGTTGCTCGTATGTCTCCCCTGGGCACAACATATGATAAGAATGGTATGCATTATATCTGGTTTTCAAGACTCGATTGAATATATTTTGGGCTGTGAGTGTCTCGACAAGTGAGTGTATTATGTCGCTGTCGCCTGGAAGTGTTGTGCTTTCTGGCGAGTTGAAAGCAGCTATTTTAACTCGCTCCTCGTAACCCACTAAGTAACGCTTGATTTCATAGGGGCCAAGTCCGACGGCTATCATCAAGCCATCTCGTCGATTAGCTGAAACAGCCTGGCCACGAAAATAAGCAAACACGATAACTTTACACGCCCGAAGATAACCTGCTGCGTAAGCTGAGGCGATCTCTCCTATCAACATGTCAGTGATGGACCCTACAAATAGCTTTAATAAGAGTCATCGTACCTGAGGAGTGTCCAATAGTGACAGCTGGTTGTATGCCCCAGAGTCCTGGAAGATTAACTAGGGCAATCTGCAGAGCTGTACATACCGTCTGGGCAAAGGCGGGCTTATGAGTTTGACTACTATCTACTAGCTCTTGAAGTACTTCCTCCGTCTTCTAAATTGGCTTCTCATGCAATTGTCCTAGAACAAAATCCAAATAGCGAATGGTCTCTGACAACACCGTATTCTTGTATCAACCGAGCACCCATAGTGGGCCATTGAGCGCCCTGGCCAGTGAATATGAAACAAATCTTTCGAAACAAAGCGCTGGGGGCTCTGCCGATAGTCATTGAACTCGACTCAAGACCATTAAGGAGAACTTCGCGGCGCATTACGAATGTTCGGAGATCAAACATAGACCTTCGGGCTCCAAGAGTATAAAGGAGGTCAGACAGATTATATCTCTAAGCTGTTTCTAAGACCATCTTTATTGAATCCTCAAGTGCCTGCTCACCATGTGCTATAAAGTCTCTGAATGGGAGAGCAGTCAGTTAGCATAGCTACCTTGGGTACTTAGGTATGTACATACGTTGGTTGTATCCAGCATGTATAGGTGGGGATGAAAGGCTGGCCGCAGGAAGTACCCCGAAGCGTGATACCTATATGGTTTATTTGGTCAGCTATGTATCCATGCAGAACCTGCAGGATGTACATACCCACTGTAATGCATACATAGGTGGTCGTCAAAATAGACGAGGCCAACTTAGGCATTCCCTAGTCTACCTGGTCTTTTTAGTCACTTCATTTCCTCTTCCTTTTCTCTTATACTTCTTAATCAAATTAACCCAAACATAACTCCTTGTTCTAATTAAGGGTATCTTATCGATTCAACCGACTGATGAAAACGTCCCGTGGTTTTGAAACCAATCGTTTACTGTCTCTACGCATCCAGTTTCAAACGACTTGCCTGCTCTCCCTCTTCCTCTATCTCATTCCGCATCCAACGGTTAGCCCCGCCCCCTCTGTACCCTTTGTCTGAACATGGCTTCCAGACTCACATGCTATTGCAAGATGGAGGTAGCAGGTGCTCTTCTCGCATGGGCTTTCTCATACACCTGTCGAAGTCTCCCTGCATCCAATAGCCTTTGGGGGCTTTGTCCCGGCCAGGATATTGCCACCGCCCTCCATGACAGGCTCTCGGCCGGCGCCCAGATCTTCCTCCAGGGCTCACGCGAGTATGATCAGGCTACAACTCGTTGGTCCACCCTGGACACTCCGCATGTCAATATAGTTGTCGTGCCCAGCGTTGAGAACGACGTAGTCGAAACAGTATAGCCCACCATTCACTCATTTACTCCTATGTCTGCTAACACCATATAGGTCAAGTACGCTAACTCGCGGAACATATCGTTTCTGGCTGTCAACGGCGGTCATGGAGCTATCACAACCGTTGGAAGGCTCCAAAACGGAATCGAAATCTGGTTAAACCAGCTAAGTAGTGTTGAGGTGGCGGAGGACGGAGCTACTGCTAAGATTGGGGGTGGGACCTTGTCTAAGACGATAACGGATAGTCTTTGGGCTCGAGAGAAGCAGACCGGTATGTCCAGTGACGACCTACTCCCTCCATAGAAACGACTTAGCTTATGAAGTAGTAACTGGCGGCTGCGAATGTACCAGCCTTCTCGGGCCTGGTCTTGGTGGTGGCCATGGCTTCTTGCAAGGTAGACATGGACTTATCGCTGACCAGTTCGTCTCAATGAACGTTGTCCTTGCGAATGGAGATCTCCAAACAATCGACAAGACTTCTGACCTTTGGTGGGCAATGCAAGGTGCCGGCCATAACTTTGGTATTGTAACTTCTGTTACATTAAAGATATACGATGTGCAGTATCCCGACTGGGCATACGCAAACTTTATATTCACAGGAGATAAAGTTGAAGGCTTATATCATGCTATTAACAAGTATCTTCTCAAGAATGGCCGCCAGCCCGTGTATATAATCAACTACTCATTCTTCTTCAACGACCCTACTCTCGATCCTGATAAGGTATGTAGACTCATAATCTTGTTCTCATCCAGCGTGGAGACCGGAGGAGAAATATCAACTAGTTGTGTCTTATCCTGCTAAGCTAATAGTCTGACTAGCCCGTAATAATGTTCTTCGTCCTCCAAGAGGGAACTAGCGTTGTCGACTCAATTTACACTGATCCATTTCATAAGCTTGGTCCGCTTGCTACCAGTGCTGCAGGAGGATCTTATACCGACCTTCCTGCATGGACTGGGAATTCTAACGAATCGCCTCCGTGCCAAAAGGCTGGGCTAGTCAACATCCGCTTCCCTATTGATCTACCGGAGTATAATATCGCTGCACAACGTGATATCTATGACTTGTTTGCCTCTACTATTAAAACGACTCCGGCTCTTAACGGCTCGCTGTTCCTTTTCGAAGGTTATTCGCTGGAGGGCGTCCAAGCTGTACCTAATTATAAGACCGCCTTTCCAAACCGAGCAGGCAATCTCCTCGTCTCCCCTTTGTTGACCTATGCACCGGACACACCAGAACTTGATGAAATAGCTACTGACCTAGGTAGGCGTCTTCGCCAGATATTATATAAAGGGAGCGGACAGAAAGAGTTGTATACGTACGTCAACTATGCTTTTGGGGACGAGACGAACAAGAATTGGTATGGATACGAACAGTGGCGTCAAGACCGATTGAAAGCGTTGAAACAGAAGTACGACCCTCTTGGCAAATTCAGTTTCTATGCACCAGTCACGTAGCGAAAAGTCTAATCGCACCGAACGATACCCTTGAGGCTTGGGACCCTGCAACGCAGAGTACCCCCATGACGTTCATCAATTAATTCCAGTTAGGAATGAGACATCGTTTTCCTTCAGTTTCGAAGTCCTGGACGTTTTCTAGCGGTCTTTGCTAGGTAATAAAATGCGATCGTAGGTATAATGACGTGTGTGCCAAATAGTTGATAGACAATAAGGTGCATGAAATAATACTGTGCTCTGGGACCATATAGCCACTATCTCTTTGAGGCACAGTTGCATCACCAACATAAACTGCCTAGCAGTGTGACCTGCTCACAGCAATGCGGCATGCATATGTAACCCTGCGCCAACATTCCTTACTTGTTGTAAGAATTATTGTTAAAGCCGAACCTAACAATCTAGTAAGTGCAGTATTTAGCGTAGGCTACGCCGCATAGCCTGCATACTTAGATCATTTACGAAGGATAATGAATCCTTTCCTGCGAGCTAAGAAAACGTCGTCTTACCGCCCTCCCAACCGTGATAGTTAACGAAGCAAGCTGTAAACTCTATTATCGTGATGCATGGTGGACACATTTAAGTAGTTATGCAGGCAATATACCTCTAAGAGGCGCGCGAAGTTGTTGGATTATCATTAAGGTAGCTTTGTCACATTATTTAAGTGACATCTACTGCAACCCAAGTTTATGATATACTTCTACAACACACTTCAGGACAGATTAGGTAATACGCGCACCTAGGCCGGCGGATCGGCGAGGTGTTTCGGCGTTCTAACGCATCATGGACGGGCCAATACCCGCCAAAAGCCAAAAACAAAAACACAAACTACTTATCTAAGTAATTCTCTATCTATCTAGTGCAAGGGATGCGGGCGAATAAATCTCGAGACAAAAACAACGCTTTTTCTGCTTAGGCCTGTAGAACCATGCATTGCCTGGAAGTGGTTCGTTGGCTGCTGGTGCGCTAAAGCCTTGTCTAGCGCGGTACTTGCCAAAGTCTGGTTCGCAGGGGTATAAGATACGGCGCTTGCGGGTCAGCCATAGACTTAGGAAATACAGACCTCACATACGAATTCGTACGGACCCTTGACAACTTAGTAGCTAGCTACTGTTCGATCAGTCAGCTAATTTTTCTTCTTCAATCCGTTGAATCACAAGGACGGCATCCAATCCTTTAGTTAGGACGACAGCACCATCCCGTTGGACAACGTCCACCGCCAACGAGGACCAATGTCGAGATCCCCTGCCACACTCCCCTAGGATGTCCGCTAAAACAGAACTATCCGCCAGGCAACTAGTATGATTCTCCTAAACTGAACACCATCACGTACGCCATATTCACGACCAGGTCATCCGTTTTGCAAGTCTCTTGGCCACAGCTCCTATTCTCTCAGGCCTAATCCCCTACCTAATCGAGTGGCTGGAACCTCTCAGATCTTTTTAGTCGACGGGGACAAAGGGACGCAACTCCTGCCCATTCACGGCCATAGTGACCTTCCTCTCTTGCTTTGCTTTGGCAGCAGCCTATTATATGCGCAGTGCACTACCATTTCTTAAGCACTATTATCGGAATGCAGGAGATTTCTAGCCCACCTGCGTCTGCTACCCTTTTTGGCTGGGGATGCCACCGACTTCCTATTTACTATAGTCCAGCATACTCTACATTAGCCGTATACGGTCAGATTTACGGCAAGGGTCTGCACTTGTGCGTAACTTCGATTCTTGGGCATCTGTCTGCTTGTATTGAAACGGCCACGGGTGACTGCAAGTCCCGCAAGCCTCAGCCAAGGAGGAAATCTATAAATTACGCATCCAAGGCTGATCATCTTCAATAAAACCAATGGGGTATTAAGTGATCACGTAGAATAGAAGCTTTTTCAAGCGATAAAGTAGAAGAATAACGATTGAATTGATTGCTAGAAAATCTGCGATGTATAAAGTCCAAAATTTCGAATCCATCGCGAATTTCGTACAATAATTAACATGGGTGGCACCCCTTACCCCTTGACCCCTCACGTGTATTTCGAACCCCGATATTGCAATTTTACATAAGCCACAACACTTACACCACTTCAGTATGTAATAGCTTAATGAATGAATTAACAGTTTTTGCTATATTTAAGTTTTCGGCATCAGTAGTATGCTATTTAATAGTTCAAAAAACACTTAATTATACAGTTCACTTCATAAACATACACGTTTTCTACGCCTTATAACTTGGTGCTACGGAACTCAGGGCATCTGGGACGGCTGCTTTAATTATAGGTGGGAATTTGGTGGCAGACGCAGGTAGGCTACAATTTCCAGCGGTGCTAGCTAATAAGACCCTCAAGGTTTCTACATAGTAAAATTGTAGCAAAAATAGTTGCAATGCTCAGAAAGATTCGTCCGCCCCCCAGCCTAAGCCCCTTAAACATTAGTCTTTTTTTCTTGTTGAGGCGGAAGACCGAGAGAAGCTGCAGTAGCCTGAGAGTAGAATTCGAAAGATGCTATGAATGAACGACTAGTAAGCTGTGCTTGGTTTGGATCACTACCACTCAACTGATGAAGAACCAAATCATAATACTTCTGCGAAGAAATAGTTTTTAGCCTAACTACAAATATATCACCAAGGTCACAGCATAATCTTAAGAAAGCGCTAGAAATTCAAGAACAGCGGCATGCCTAGATAAATCTACCCCTTCATCATCACAGTCTCAGACAAGTCCATTGTTAAGCCCTAAACTCCCTCTTAACAACAGGGTTGACGCCAGGAAGCTCACTCAGCCCTAAAACACGGACAGGTCAGAAACAGTTCAATACCTATGGTTCCACACTGTTAAAGAGGATCAGCATAACTTACATCCGTCGATAGGCTCGTTGACCTTATCGGCAACCTTGCACTGGTTCTGCAGCTGGACGGACTGAGTCTTGAGCATGGGGGCCGACACATACGTGTGGCCGTCCATGGCCTTCTGCAGCGCGTTGTCCTTCCAACCAAAGACGTAGTCAGCATGATCGGAAAAGCCAGTCGGGTCACCACTCGACCAAACGAAGGGCTGGTTGCCGTTGGCGAAATCAGACGCGTCGATGTTGTTGAACTGGCGCGTGTCCCAGACGGTCTCTAGCAGGATCTGTGGGAGACGCACGGGGTGGGTGGCTGGGCAGGGACCCCCGGATTCAAAAGTTCCGCTTTCCGGATACGCGACGTGGTCTTGGTGGTTCGGCGAATCGAGATTCTTGCCGTCCCAACACGTCGGGAATCGGTGGTTGGCCATGATGCCATACGGACACGGCTTGGTCGGGAAGTTGACATACTCGGGCTCTCGTGTGCCCGAGTTCTGCATGCACGTGTACGTCAGCTGCCGCCATTTCCGCGCCTCGTCGCGGCTGCGGTATGTCGAGTCGCCGACAAGCATTCGGAATCCGGGCTTAAAGGCCGTGACCGTTGACTTCTGCGCCGTGTCGAATAGCGCGTCAGTCATGTAGTATACCATCTGTTGGACGTGTTAATAAACTTCGAGCCACATGGGCGAATTTCCAATTGTTACATACCATGCCACCCTGGTTTTGTGAGTTATCTTGGGCCATCTGTGGAACTCTCTTGAATGTTCCATTCTTGTGACGGTAACTTCAATATTTACTTTGTCAGTAGTCGTTATCCAGTATAATCAGAAGTGTAGAAGCCTGTAGAAAGATGACTCTGGCCCTGAAATAATACCCTCAAGTAAGAAAGAATAGCATAGCGTAGGATTTAACTAACTAGAGTACCGCAGTCCAGTAATTTGAGAAGTCTTCACTAAACGAGCATGTGGTGCAAGTCGAGAGCGTCGCAAGATCATGAGTGACCGGGTCCATGGTCGTGTTAAACGAATTCTGCAACAGCGCGTCAGTTCATATCTATGTCATTTGAGATTCCTACCAAAAGAGCCAACTACTCACTCCTCCGACAACCTGGTGAAGATGGGCCGAGGGATTCTGGCCTGGGTTGACGAGAGGGTCCAGGCGTTGTACGGTAAGCTGTGAGCAAGGGAACCGAAGCAGCGCGCTTGCGGGCGCAAGCAGTCCCAAGGCAGTGATGAAGCTGTTCAACGGCATGTTGGCGTCTCTCTATTCCAAGACCACAATTTCTGTTCACAAGTCGACTAGGATGAGTGAGAAGAATGACAGTAATGGTGATTGTGTCGCGAGACTTGCAGTTCGCAATGTAGAAGAGGGTTCATCTTCATGGTCACGTCCCCGCCCATATCAACAACTGCACCCTCCCACAAGAACTACTGCCGTAGTCCGCCTTCTTCCACGGACTGCCATCCTGATGCCCAGTCTCGGATTAATCTGTTCCTCAATATCGGAACTTCCTGCCATTGGCGAGCGAGGTCGTTCGTTGATACCGGGTAATGTGGAGAAAGATGACTGGCTCGGGACTTGTAAGCCAATGTTGTGCAGACCCTGACCTACCTTGACTGACGACACCTCTTTTGCATTATTATGAAAGCTAATATTAATCACTATACTTCCCTGTAACAGTAAGGCGTAGCCTATCTCATATGGTTTGAAGTGACTGCTTTCGACGATATCTGTCTGGTGAACCTGAATACGCAGCGGTTTAGCTCATATTACTTCAGTAATTCAGAGTCTTCTCATAGGCGATAATGAGCGGAGAAAAAAGCAACTCCTACCAAGCTTCCATGTATTGGTTTGCTGCCCACCGAGAATATTCCCTCCCAAGGCAAAACCTACGGTATGAATATGGCGTAAAACAGGAACCTTTAATTAGGCCAATATATTTTCCGACGAATGGAATGAACTCCAAGCCCTTTTCCAAGACTTATATCTATTTTTGCACTCAAGTGACATCGTATGCTCGGCTAAATGTGGTACGTCCAGCGAGCCAACCCACATTGACGCAGCTACCTATCGAGGCCACCATGTCAAATTGCCAGCCGTTATCTTTCTGGTCAGTATAACTTGTTCTGACATCATCCCGGATGCCTGTGTATTCAAAGATTACGAGTTCCACTTGTGCATATCGTCAATCTGGTTTCGGCAGACCAACCCAGCTTCTCCCTCGCCTCAATCTTTTCGTTCCCGTCCCATTAGCTCAATCCGTCATGAAGCTCTCATCCATCATGCTCGTGCTCGTCTCGGCCGCACCTCTAGCGTTCGGTCAGGCGCAGACATGTACACAAGAGATGATCGCTAGCGATGACTGCGCCGCTGTCATCGATGCCAACGCCTGCTACAATAAGTTCCGATGGAACGCGCAGACGATTACCTGTATTGACGGGAAGGACAATGCCGACAGGCAGAGGAAGGTGAGTCAATACTGAGTTGTTTCCCTTCTCGGGAGAAATTCTCATCATCATATGAAGTGCGTGATGCTGACGTTGAGGTGGTGTAGGCGTGCCTGTGCTGCAGCTGTGTCGGAACGGTCATGTGTAATTGGGTTAAGTCGCAGAGATTCCCATGCGCAACGAACTAGTAGATTCGAAGGTTTAGGATAATATTAGGGGCAATTTCGAAGTTAGGATAATTGGCCATCATTTTTGGAGTGCTTGGAACTGAATGGCAGATTTGTCGTGATTCACCGTAGTGCAACAAATTCCTACCATTCGCCTAAAACTATTGAGTCGAGCTGTAGGCGTAGATATGGCTACCCTGGCAGCGATTATTCCAACTCAGAGTGAATTTTGTTTATCGTATTAATGGAATTCATTATACTTGCGAATGACTTCTGGCGAGTAGAGTATAACGGCGATTCTTCTTTGTATGGGCACCTGCAACGATGCTTCAGCTACAGTGTTGTGTAATTCCGACTATCCACGAAACATACGCGAGGTATATAAAGCGATGCCATAGGCCATCTACCCTCAGTAGCACCGATAGAACCTTCGTGTTGTTGATGACACTAAGGTAGTAAATTACATCCTAGTGTTCGGCTAGTAAGTAGCTGAATATTTTCATTCTAACTCTTTTGCATTGATTATTCTTAGTATACATGAACTATATCATGAGCTCATGCTTCAACCTACCAACGTGCCTTAAAAGGCAGGTAGTATAACAGTTCAATTATATATAATTCTCGTCATCCCCTGTTCCCACGGAACCCATATATCGTCTCTCGTGCTGTAGGCAGTAGTGCCCAGTAAGTTCCTTACTTACATGTACAAGCTCGCGACAGCTGTGATATCTCTCTTGATCATCTCCTGCGCCGTCTGCATCTTTTGATATAATTCAGGGTCGCCAATAATACGCGCCGCGTTCTTGACCTCGCGACACGTCTCATCTAATCGCGTGATGGTTCGCACGATCGTGCCCTCGAGCACATCCGTTAGGTCCGTGATGTTCTTGAAGCTCATGCCCCGCGCCCACTCATAGACGACTTCCATGAGCCCGAACCGCGGCCGCGAGACGAAGTCGTTGCTGTCTTCAGCGCTCTGGATCACCTGCCGATCCGTCTGCACGGTGTTCACCTTCTCGCTGATCTCGATAATCGTTTTCATTCCCCGCTCGAGATTTCCCGTGAGGTTCGGGACAGAGTCCGTCTTTTCTTGAAATACGAATGCGGACAGCAAGGCTGCGATCTCGGCGGGCTCGTAGTCGGCGAGCACGTTATCTAGGATGAGCTCGGTGAGGACTAGTTCGTCTGCGGAGTGAATCTCGCAGGCTACCTTGCCTTTGAGCTGAATACGGGTATCCGCGTCGACGAAGGAGAGATCTTTAAGGACTTCAATGCGTTGTTCGTAATCAGGAAGGAGTTGGAGGTTTTGATCTGAAAGAGCTTGGCGCAAAGAGGAGATATGCTCCTTGATAAGCCATTGGTCATGGCACATGGCAAACTATGGTAATGTCAGCCCTGCATGACAATCTGATCGCAGTAGGGGCGATTGAGAAGTACCCAGCAAGCAGTCTAACTGGGTGTAAAAGCAAATTGATGATGCAAATGACTTACGTGTTTTAAGAATTTGGGACACTGCACGGTGGCTGCTTGTACAATGTTTACAGCCTCTTGCTGGCGTTTTTGAATGATTTCCTGCAAGTTCAAGCTCTTGATCTTGGAGAAGCTCACTTCGTCCCAAATATCCGATTCCCAACTCTTACATATCTTTAACATCTTATCCTTGGCTTTAGCTCTACTTTCACCGCCTTGGAAGAAGTCGGGGATGATGCCATCCACGAGCGTCGTGGTGAGGCACTCGACATCGCTCAAGGGGACGTGGAGTGTCTTGGCCACGATGTTCCTCTTTTGCTGAGGCAACGCCTTGAGAAGTGGTCTAAATCCTTTCACGAAGGGAAGTATGTCTGACGAATCCCGCGTCTCGCGGCCTGTCTTGATCTCAAATACATGGACTGTCGGTTGACCACCCGACACTTTGGTACTAACACCTTCGTTAAGTAGAATGCCGGGCGTCCGCACACCCTCCTTATTCCATACGATCAAGCGTTTCTGGGAAAATAGTTTCTTGCCGATGGGTATACCCATGAGGCCCTTGTAAAGCTCCTGTGTTAGTTGTTTATAATTCATGGCGGCCTGGTGGCATTGGTCCATGGCCGTGTCACAGATGGCGCAGGGTTCGCGCTTGATCTTAGCGAGATCTGCTTCAGATAACTTTACAGCTTTCTCGTGTTCGGGTAAGAGTTGTTGGGTGGCGTGTTCGGAGAAACTGCGCTTAATCATTTCTTCGATTTTCAATGCTTCTACTCGAAGCAGGTTTAGAATCATGTTGTAAGTCAATCTGAACTGGGACCGCAGCTTGCTGGGCGGATCCAAGATCATTTTTTGAAGATCAACCACCGGGGGTGCCTCATCGCCACCTCCCGGAGGGACGATGATGACGGACCCGACAGGATCAAGACCACGGCGACCCGCTCGGCCCGCCATCTGTGTATATTCGCCCGGAAGGAGATTCCGGAAAGAATGGCCGTCGTGCTTTCGATAGCCTGAAAAAACCACCGTTCTCGTCGGGAGATTCAAGCCCATGGCAAAGGTTTCTGTGGCAAAGAGTACCTTGACCAAGGTTTGGGCAAAGAGGATTTCGACAATTTCTTTAACGATGGGCAACAATCCGCCGTGATGTACAGCGATTCCTCGGCTTAAAAGCTCCCGCATACGAATAATCTGGGGTAGGACGCGGTCTTCCGGACGTAAGCGTGCAACAGACTTCTGTATGATCATATGAATATGGCTTTTTTCTTGGGCGGTGCAGAAGTCTTGGTTGCTGAGAGCATCTGCATTTTCCTCACATCTCTTCTTGGAAAAAACGAAAATACAGGCAGGCAACAGACTCTGCTTCTTCAAGAACTGCACAAGATGAACCCAGAGGTTCTTATCTTGCGCAACTGATGTGAACCCACCTGGTCGTCCTGCGCGGCCCATGTGACCGGGCGCGTGCCCGGCCCGTGGAGGGCCACCTCTGCCTCGCGGCTGACCACCGCCGCGCTGTCCACCGCGCTGTTGGTTGCCGCCTCGAGCGCCGCCACCTCTCTGGTTGCCGCGCTGCTGGCTACCTCCACCCCGTGGAGCGCCAGGGGTTGAGAGGGCCTTGTCCTTACCACGCATGGCTTGGTCAGCTTCCTTCCAACCTTTCTCCAGGAATTTCTTCTGGTGGTCTACAATCTTGTGTATGTTCTTGCCGGCCCAAAGATAATGCTCGAGAGGCACAGGTCGCTTGGGCGTGGAAATGACATAAATGTCCTTCTGCTTCGTCCTTCCCACCCACGAGGCGAATTCATATGTGTTTGGTACCGTCGCGGAAAGCAGAATAAGCGTAACATGTTCAGGTAACATGATGATTACCTCCTCCCACACGACACCTCGCTCAAAATCGTTCACGTAATGAACCTCATCGAAAATAACGAACTCGACGTCACGGATTAAGTCGGCACCCCTGTAGAGCATACTACGTAGAATTTCCGTCGTCATGATCAGACAGCTCGCTTCGGGGTTAATCTGCACGTCGCCGGTCAAGATACCTACTTCGTCAAAGGTCTCACGAAAGTCTCTGAACTTCTGGTTGCTCAGGGCTTTGATGGGTGAGGTGTAGATGGCCTTGGTCATATGACGTGCGGCCAAGGCAATGGCATATTCCGCCACGACCGTCTTGCCGGCCGAGGTGTGGGCTGCCACAAAGACAGAATCGCCGTTCTCCAGGTGGTAGACGGCCTCTTTCTGAAAGGTATCAAGCTCAAAAGGCCACTCCCTGGCCATGTCAGGCACCAGTTCCCGGAAATTGGTGATGTCTCTGTTAATATCGACCATATGTGCCCATTCTCGGCCAGCCTTTCTCGCGCTTGATGCGGCTAAGTTTGCATGCGGCTCCAAGGCTGGGAATTCAACGGGCAGTAAGGCATCGATGTCCTCATCCTCGTCGTCATTCGGCTCATCTTCGACGCCGTTGACATTGTCGGCATGACCGTTGACTTCTTCCACCTCCGGGCTGTCCTCCGGATCCTGGTCCAGCTCGGCTTCGATCGCCTTAGCCTCCTTCTCGTTGACGGCCGACTTCTTCTTACTGAAGTCAATTCCCCGATTCAGACCTGGGGCGACCTCGAGAAGACCACCCTCGGCGCCGAGGCGAATGACGCGCTCAAGCTT
The DNA here is from genome assembly GCA_022385635.1 of Xylaria scruposa. Classification (NCBI taxonomy): domain Eukaryota; kingdom Fungi; phylum Ascomycota; class Sordariomycetes; order Xylariales; family Xylariaceae; genus Xylaria; species Xylaria scruposa. Next base: position 17,961 of record MU280277.1, on the reverse strand, counting down.
ACTCTTGGTGCCGTCGACGGCAGAGGCGGTGGATCGGAGCATCTGCTCCTCGACGGCGGCAGTGGCCTCGACACCTTCCAGACCGCCGGGGGCAAAGGGAAAGAAACCGGCAGCGCCACGCACAAAATCGGCGCGGCTGCCGGGCTTGCGCGCGAGAGAGGTCGAGTTCTTGGCGGTGGCGCTGTTGGCAGGGACGGTGACGTTCTTGTAGCCGGTGACTCTGCCCTCGAGGCCGTGTCTCTGGAAGCGCGTGACGGTGCGGGTCTGAGTTGGCGCGATGCGGAAGAGCTCCGTGAGGTCGGCCGGGCTGTCCCAGCGCTGCTGTAGGCGATTGAGCCATTCGGGCGAGAAGGTCTTGGAGGGTGTGAGGTACTTTGTCTCCAGCTCGGCCTTCATGTCAGCCGGGTCCTGCTTTGCACGCTTCCTGGGCCGCTGCTGGAACAGCATGTCGTCGATGTTGACGTCGTTGGCGGGATCGACGAGGTGAAGCCTCTGCATGGCTTCAGCGAGCCCTGGGCTGTCCGTAGACGCCATGGCGGTGCCGAGAACAATGACGATGGACTTCTATTCTAAGCTGGCACCATTCATGGACATTCAAATTCGCGCTCGAAGCCGGGGGTCGGTTTTTCGAAATTAGCTGAAGATTTGAGGGCGTAGGTAGGCGGTGCTGGAGATGATCCTAGTGGGTCTTTCGGGGGAGCAACTTACTGGGGATCAGGCCTGTTGATTTAGCTATTGTTCATGACGTGCGCGCTACCTCTACCCGATATAACTACCCCGCCAAACACGTCACAGGGCTGCCCTACGGGTCCCGCTCTCCCCCACTATCTTTCAACATCGGAACTTTCATATTGAGAACCTCACCAGCAGTTTCCACGCGCATACATATATAAAAGTCTACGTGACGACTACCGGAAGAAATGGTTCCGTTTGGGTATTCGTACTAAATGCCCATTCTTGTAGAGAGGTGCACACTCTTCATGAATCATTATAATCTCAGTAACAAATGGTCCTCCCCAATCCATTAACGCCAGGCAATGCTATCATTAACACACATACACGCACGCGCGCTTCATGGCTGTCACCATAATCCATCCATCTCGGCCATGGCGGCCTCCTCATCCTCATCTACATCATGATCCATAGCTTCGCCTTCTTTCCTGTTAGATGTGCTAGGTTTAGGCGACGGGGACTTCTTGGCTGTTGAGTCATGCGCCTCTGCCTCGGCCATGAGCGCATCTAGATCGTCGTCCTCGTCCTCATCGATGACTATAGGCCTCGTTGCAGGCCTATGAGTTACTGATGTTGTAGGTTTTGTAGTAACTGCTTCCGCTTCCGCCTCGGCTTCCGCCATAAGCGCATCCAGATCATCATCGTCTGGCTCACGCCGTGTCTGCATCGTCTTTCCATTTCCAAATATCGAAACGGGCGCCGTTCGTTGCGCCTCCTCTTCCGCCATCAAGGCGTCTAGGTCATCGTCATCGGGTTCGCCATTGGCCTGGGCATCAGCGCCACCTGTAGCAGGCGCCGTGTTGATCGGCCGCTTAGGGCTCGCATTGTAGATATCCTCATCGGGAAAGGGATCATCTCCCACCGGCGTCTTGGCGCGCTTGTCTAAGCTGTTCTGGAATATGGGAGCCACACGGGCAGGGAATATGGCGGGGTCTCGTTCTTCGGGCTGGTTAGAGTCGCCAAAGAGATCGTCGTCGCCATCACCGTCGTCGAACCCGGCGGACCTCGGTTTCCCCTCGTCAATCCACTGAATGCGCTTGAGTCGGATCTGGTTCTTGTGACCCGCTTTCTCAACCATGCTGAGAGCATCGAGGAACTTGGCCTTGGGGAAGAGATCGTCGAGCCAGAGCTGGTAGAATGATAGCAGCCGGGCCGTATCAGAGAACTGTCGATAGTGGGATAAGTAATTGCGCACACACGATGATGATAGAACCTGATTGTATGCATACTTCGTGACCCTTCCCCTTGAATTTGAGATTCTTGGCCTTGCTTCGTAGTTTGGGTATCCCGTTCTCGGATAGTAACCGGGTCTCGTCTAGTTTGACTCGGGGTACTCTCGGTTTCTTGCTGACGGAGACGGCTTCATCGATACCGAGGCCACTGGCATCCTTCCGTTTCTTGGACTGTGCATCTGTACGTCCGTCCTTCTGGGCTGCATCGTCACCAGAATCGGCGAAAGGATCGTCGTCGAGGTCGTAATTGTCGATAGCATTGGCGGGATTCGCAGGTGGTGCGGAGGGCTTTGATGCCAATCGTGAGGCCATATCGTGAGCTAGTAGCGATGTATCACAACAGTCGTGGCGTTAATTCGAGTGTATCTTGGGTAGCGAGAGAAGTTGAATGGGTATGGGCGTACATCTTTTCTTGAACGCGTCTCGCTGGCTTGAAGCGCGTCTAAGTGGAAATGGTGGGGCTGTAACTTAATGAATGAATTTAGCGTTAAACTACCTGGCAGTTAAATCCGAGCTAACCCAAAGGGGAGGCTACCAAGTACATACCAGTTCCAGCTGTCAGACAGCCGAAGAACAACCGCCGCCGCCGCTTACCTAATGCTCTTTTGTTCGCGATCTGAAGCTCGAGACGGACGTCGACCAGCAATCGTAAAACAGCAATTCGGAGCTGTTGGGCAGCGCAATTGACTCGCAACAACATGGCCACCCCCACCCCGCAACAGACCTATATCCCCAGCAAGGTCGTCAAGACCGACTATCCCGTCAGTCCAGTCCTACCGTTGATTCCGCACCAAGTGACGAGAGGAGACGATGCTAATCCCCTCTATAGCTTATTGACAATGACCCGTACGTCCACGTCTGACCACCGAGAATAAAAGCTGCACCCGACCCGAACATGACCATCTTCTGCTAACACGTAACTCTCGCCCCGTCGATAGACACTTCAAGAGGGTAGTAGGATATGCCCGGACATCAGACTACGTACACGGCATCACCGCTGCCGCCGCCGGCCCGGGTCTCCTATACGCCATGGAGCGCTTCGCCCCATCACACGTCGGCCGTGGAGGCTTCGCAAAGGCCATGCGTCTCGCCGGCGTTCTTGGTGCCATCGGTGGATTCCTATATTTTTACGAGAGGTCAAGTTGTACGTGTCACTTCGTCACTTCCGACAGGAAAGACAGACGCTAAAACATTGTGTCCCACGCAGTGAGGTTTTACGGCATGTCGGAGAACGCTCGCGAGGTCGAGCTTGATATGCGCGAGATGGTCGACAAGGTCAAGGCGGGCGAGTCCCTGTACGGCGAGAGCAAGTTGACGCCGCACATGCAGGGCGTCGCCGCCCGCCAGTCGCGCTACTCGGCTCTCTTCACTGCCGTCGTGCCCTGGTTCAACTTCGTCAACCACAACCAGCATGGCGTCGACACTGCAAAGTACTACCGGGCTGCCGAGCGGGAGCTCGAGGCTGAGAGGCTAGGGAAATAGATGGGCGTGTGCGTCGGTGCGAGGAGTGAGTGACTGAGAGAGGCAAAGGGACATCGCGTGCTGTGTACTGTACATAAATAGAGCAAACAAGCAATGCGTGAATGATGTTGGAAGCGCGTTGAGAAATAGGGCTTCACTCGACGATAGAGTCTCTATCGAGTGCGAATTCGACAATTCCCTTTGTCAATGGATGACCATGCTCGACGTGACCGAGTGGCATTTCATGGCATAATACACCCCTAGCTATACACAGTCCATACCAGACTACAAATACATAGTTTCCTCACAAGAGAGAATTCCAACCTGGCCTATCATGAAGGCCACCCTGAAGGGTTAATTCCCGACAGGTCCTCCTCTAATAGTCCCATCATGTAATTCTTGCCCGAGAACCAATCCTCCAGTGAACTCGCCTGCATGCCCATACCTTCCACCCTCCCATCCTCGCCCAGCCCCACAACCCCCGTCTGCATACCAGTCATACCCCCGGCGGCCTCGTCTACGGGCATGAATCCCAACTGCGACAGATACACATCAAACTCGCTACCTCCCCCCACAGGCTGCGCCGCCTTAGCCTCGACGTATAGCGCCGCGACGGTATACAGCACGTGGCAAAGCTGATGCAGCTTTCGTACCGAAGAAGACACCTCGCACGCCGTTTCCAGCGACGTCACAAACGCATGCAGGCGCGCCAGGTCCGCCGCATCCGACGTCTCAATGACCAGACAGAAGATGACAATGAAGGGTATGAACGGCGCGTACAGGATGGTCCAGTGGATGTAGACGATCTTGAGCGACTGGTCGTCGGACATGAGCGCAGTAGCCTCAAGATGGCTCGCGATCGCCGCCCGCGCGCTCTCGACGCATTCCGTCGAGAACGTCCGACTGTGCGGTCCGTTGGGCGGGAGGGCTCGGTATGTGAGCGAGAGGCTCGATAGAAAGGACACCTCGTCCGACTTGAGCGTGAGGAAGAACATGCGCGCCTCGCCCTCGACGGCCGAGCTGAATTCGTTGAGCAGCGACACCGTGGACGCCATGAGCCGCTGCTGCTCGGCTGCCAGGACGCCGACTTGTTCTATCCGGGCCGACTCTGGCTGTCGTAGCGCCCCCGGCGAGTACAGGCGTTCGTAGATCCGGCCCAGAACCCGCGCGTGCTGGATCCACAGCGTGATCACCTCCTTGCCTGGATATGCTGCCTTTGCGTCCGGCGTCACGTGAGGCAGGGAGATGTCGTAGTCTTGTAAAACGGATGCGCGTCCTAGGCGTAGTGAGAGCGCTTTGTCTAGCATGTACGTACACCAGAAGAGGAGGGATTTGTCCGCCTTGGTCTGCGGCATGTCGTCTTCCATGCTATGAATTTGGTGGTAACCCAGTGTGCGGCACACTAGAAAGATAGGAAAGGGGCATGTTAGTTTTAGGGGTGTAAGCATCTAGTGGGAAAATACGAGAGACAAGACATACTGTGTGCTGCTCTAGACACGAGGATCCAGGCAACTGACGCCCGCGATTCATCGATACAGTAACAGGCCTGTGTCGTCTGATTGTTAGTATCGTCGTGTTCCCGGTACCTCGGCTGCTAACGAGACATCGGATCACGTACCCCCATGAGCAAAGCCTCGATATTCTCCGCTGACGGCGGCATCATCATATTGAGTTGCGCCAGCGCAATCTCGAGGTTGTTCTGCGACATGACCCGGCACTCCTCGTACTGCGCCTTCTTAGCCGCGTCGGTCGCCGTTAAGGACGCCTCGAAGAAAATGTAAGTTAGTCCCGCATTAACGATGATAAAACTAGCCTCCGATGCTCCCTCTGTCGAGAAGTACAGCTGCCGACACCGGTCCGCGAAGTGCTCGTAGTCGATGAATGTGTACAGGATCGCGAGCATCACCGGCACGGGGCCGTCTACGTCATGTCCACGAGTCAGATCTTTGGCTATGTTCGTTCCATGTTTGGGGACAGGGGTGCAGATAATTCCACTACTATGAGAGGAGAAGGAGCAAGGGGGAAATAGGTCTTACGCGTCATATCATTTAACTGCTCGCGAACAAGTGTCATAGGAGGAAGCGGGAGGTCTCGGAGATTTGTTCTCGGGAAGTTTTTACGGCTCGGTGGGCGGTCGTCGTCGGACTCGTTTTCCGGTACGGGATTTGTGAATCTGGGTCCTGGCGACCACACTTTGGCTGTCGACCGCTGCCGGCTCCGATTCTGCATGTTGATGATCTGCCGCAGGGAGTTCAACGCTGCGTCAAACTTGGGGTTGATGCTCTCTCCGTCGCCGAGCGTCGTCTTGCGTACCGCATCTGCCACTATGGTGGAATGGGCGTGTATCAGTCAATGATCTTTCATACGGTCCAGGCATCTTGGAGCAGCGAGGAGGCCGAGACAGTTTGCTTTTCGACTTCAACTCTAGACGTGAGGGGTATAGGATGGTCACCCGGCGTGTTACGTATATGATGGAGAACGACTCGCAAAAGCATGCTATTAAATGGCTTACAAAATTCCGAGGCAAAGGCGGTATGAGCCGCAAGTGATGAGTTGCCCTCAAAGGTTTCCGCATCCTCGGGGTCGAAGAGGGTTGAATTATCACCATCTCCTCCCTTTTCCGAAGCCGAAATACCTCTGTTTCTACGGCCAGATGTGGCCGACGGCGTTCTATCTGTACTCGAGGCCGACGCCCGCAATGTTCTGGCTCCATGCGTATGCCCATACTGGCCATGGCTAGTAGAACTTGGTGGTGTAATAGTTTCGACGCCAGGGGTCGATTGAGCCGAGACTAATTGCTGCAGAAGAGTTTCGATACCTGCTAGACGGTCCTCTATCTGATCGATTTTACGTTCGCTGTACGAGAAAAGAGGGCAGTTAGCGAGTTGTTGATTAGATGTACGCCTATCTAATGCCTCTACTGAAAGAGAGCAACGGGCGGGCACCACGAATGGTTCGCTCTACAATAAAACAGGATTCCGGTTCGTAGTGACATTCTTAAGTCTCACAAAAGGAGTGCTGAACATACTATTGGCTGGATATCAGAACTCGTTGGCGCGGCTCCTTGGGTTTCTGTCCCGCGCCCGTGGAGCTGCAAGACCGTCTGGCGCTCCGGCAGTTGGAGCATGGTGTCTCCTTGTCACAGCGAATCTACCAGGAGAAAGAACATTGACCTGTCAGTCACCCTTTCATTCACGTGAGAGCACCCGGAGCCTCTTGACTCTTGGTTTGGAAAATCGAATCTTCACCTTTCTCAGACGGCATTGATCACACTATCTCGATATTGTCAGCCAGGGCGCTACGAGACAAGTATTGTACCATCTTCATGCAGGTATCAGTGTCCAGGTAGTACCCGTGTGTAGCGCAAATGTGACGCCAGCACGCCAAGAACACACGTATATAAGCATTCACGACACCACGGGGTCCTCGGGCGCCCGAAAGAAGCGAGATACTTACTGCTCTGCGACTCAAGGCTGGGGGAGACCCGTCGCGACTCTCGGTCATCTCAGTCTCCATGCCACTATCACCTGTTCGGCGTTTGTTCCGGGGTTAAGGCTACTGAGAAAACGAAAGCGTTTGTGATAGACGAGATGCATAAATTCCGTAGCTTTTTGATAGGCTCTCGGGCGTTGTTACCCAGGACAGGCTGACTTTGTCTTCGCGACTCTGATAATGAATGACTGACGACCAACCAACAACAAACATACTATTGTGTTGTGGTTGGAAGGATGTTCAGTTTAAGAGAAGCGGAGTCCGCGGCACCCGAAAGGGTTTAGGCTCCCTTTTCTTTGAATGGTGGACCTACCCCTACCTTGCCTGTCCAAGTACCTTGGTAGGCTAAGCATGTTGTATGAGAATGAGCAAAAGCAAAGAACTTCGAATTCTGCGTTCTGTCGTTGTCTTATCATGCACCACCTAACGTCCAGTATACGAGAGTAAATGACTTGTTCAAGTAAAAATGGTTTATCAGTGGATTGATTCTTATAATGGGTATCTCGGTTTTCATGTAAAATCGTAAACTAAGAGGCTTTCCCTTCCTTCACTGGACTCTTTCAAAACGATGACCATTTCGTCGTCAAAGCCGACCCAGTTTCGTCGATCATCCCACTGATCGTTCGTATGCTCTTGAATGGTGGCATCCCCATTGGCAGGCTTAATAGTAGGTCGAACTTCGATGCTCCGGCCGTTGGTCCGCCCTTCTAACTCCCATAGACGGATTTCTTCCCCGCGAGAGCTCACACTAACTGCCTTGCCCCGTGCTGTGATTTCAGCGTCACTTATGCCTGACGTGTGGCCCCAGAGTCGGATGCCCGGTGATATTGACAGCGACAATGAGCTGGATGTGCACAAATGCAATATCAACGTGTTGTCGGGCAGCGTCGCGAGTAGATAAGGGTGCGTGTACGAGAGACTTATTGGCCCATCCGGCGGAATGTCTGAATCAGTTGCTTCGGCATTTGTTGCATTGGACTGCGGCCGTCTCGCCGGCAGTGAGAGTGGCGAGGGTGTACGTCGCGATGTTCTATCAACGGGCAGGGTATACGCTAATTGCGTCGTTGTGATCTCGGGTTGTGACTTTAACCTCGTCTTGATAGTACGTATATGTAGCTCCTGGATACCCAATGACCAACCCCGGATAGTAGCGAAACTGTACGCTATTGAAGCGACAGTGCTTGATGCCGTTTCTCTCAATGATAAGGCTAGAGGTGCTCGGGAAGTGTGCGATTTCAGAGAAGTGAGTAGATACGGCGTAGAACTGTGCAGCATTGACTTTTCTTTCTTTCTACCCGGCACCTCGCTCGATATGTCTTCTTTGGACGTATCATGATTGGCGACTTCTTCTATGTCTTCTCCTCGTGAAATATTAATATTAGAAACCTTTTCTATTCCGCTGTGATGCTTAGGCGCTTTACTGCAACCTGAAGAATCTGAGGGTGGTGGTGGTGGTGGTGAGTCGAATGTGTATAGAGAGATCAGGATAGACCTTGTCGCAGTTAACAAATAAGGGTACAAGAAGGCGATGCCGATGATTTCATCATTACTCGAGCCTTCATGTTTATATCTCTCGGCGATCTGTCCTGAGTCGATATGTAATCGCCAGGTGCCGAAATTGCCGTCGGTGAACCCAATAGCGATATCCAAGTATTTCTGCTGCAGGAACTGGCCATCCAGCGCCATGCAGCTTGGCAGTGCGCAAGAGTTATTCTCGCCCAAACGAGTCTGCGCCACAAGCTGTTTGGTCTTCAAATCCCACGCACGTAGACCAGTGCCCGGATCTGCAGTCACCGCGATCCCTTCCAATACCTTGACGAGCATTTTTGGTGACTTGCTAGTGTCCGAAGACGCGGACTCATCCCCTAGCTGCAGTTCTTCGACAGCACACTTCCCCCTGGCCCAGTTATGGCGAAGTTTGTATTGCCTCTTCCAGTCGCGACTCTCTCTCTCGCCTCTCTCTCCTGCGCCCATGTCCACCAACCCCCCCTTGCGGCCATCGGCCCATATCGTGCGACGCGACGAGTAGTGCAGTTTGCCATCTCGGGCGGAGCCGTTGCGGAAGCCGGGGAGACGAAGGGCGCGGGGCAGGACGAATCGCGAGTAGTATAGACGCTTCCAGATCTGAGAGTCGCCGGACAGATGATAGAAGCGATCGGACACTGGTGCGAGGTTCAGGAGGTCATGTAGCGGGAGGAACGACAGTATGCGCACGAGCAGTTCGTCGGACAGAGGCGAGAGGAGATCGGGCGCGGCAGTATGGCGACATCGTTTGATCCTTGACGAGCGCGACACGTCATCGGTAGGGGCGCGTTTCCGTTTTTCCAGCATATTCCGTTCTCCAAGCGATTCCGTCAAAGACATAGAGTTTCATGTCGCCGTCGAGGGTGGCGACAAGACAGATGACCTGAATCTTCGGCGATATCGGAGTTAGACCCGACTTACCGATGTTTAGCCAACCTAACACCTTCAGAGCTTCGCATTAAACGAACCGTAACTTACATTGTTAACTTCTCTGTTAGAAATATGATATTAATTTATATTAAGAAAATATATTGAATTGACTATGTGATTTAACGAAAGGTACAGTCGCAGTATAGTATAATGGAATGGTGTTGTCACCACAACATGCTCAGCTACATTCGAACCGATCATACAATCGTGTCCAATACTAGTCGAGTGACGGATGGAAACATAAAGGTCCGTTAGTAAGTATGTCCCTCGCATCTCTTATAAAATACGCCCGAATACTAAAAGCTGAGTTAGCAAACGTATGGTAGCTGGAAGGTGCCCGTGTGCAAAGCGAGCAAGCAATTTTTTTATCTTGAAACTACTTACGTAGCGACATGTTACAATTGGTAGGTATGCATACGATAATTATTAATCGATATGCTTTTCGTTCGATACGTTGTTGCTAGAGGGGCTTGTCTCTAACACCAATCAAGATTATAAACCATCTATTCAGTTAGAGACTTGATTTCGTCTATTAAAAGTCCCAGGTTCCCGCGAAGATGAGTTTCTCTCGGCTCACAGTATTCTCATTAAATAAATACGCCATACCCATAATTATAAATTTGAAACTGTAAACGTTTGAGCCGTAGCTCACGTGTCATAACCAAGGTGAACACCAGTAAAACTGAGACTTATTATCCAAGATTGTGAACAGGACGTACAAGCGACCAACTCCATCAAAACAATCACCGAGTTCCAGCTCTCATCTTTTCCCACATCAATATGGCCTTCTTTCTGGAAGCCTGCCCACTCCTCTCCTAACCATCCTAGCTGACGATAAAGCCTTCACATAGTCCTCGAACTTCTCCGTCTTTGCAGCAGCCAAGTCTACCGTAAAGGAAGCATGGATAGTGTGCTTTGCTATTGAACTCGCATTGTTTGCGGGTTGTGGAGGCGGGGTGGGAGCCAACGCATATGCGAACTTAGCAGCTGTATCATTCGGGTTGAGGGCCGTTTTCGCATTATCAGCCGTCCAGCTTGCGCACTGACTACAAAGCGCTGTCAAGGTCCAGTGTGTGGCATTGGCTGTAGAACCTTTTAGGACAGTGTAAGTCGCATTAGGGTAGGCAACAGGAGGTGTGCGAGTACTTTTATATCATATTAGCGAAATATTCCTCTATATGATGACGCTATTTAAAGGCGGAAAGGATGGAGTAGAGAGATACTAGTTGAACGCTCAAGTATAAGCTGCTGTGATAGAGAGGTCATAGGAGATGAGAATATCACATACTCAGCCCATCGAGAAGACACGACAGTTTGATTGCCGTTTGCCCAGGCCACGGTAATAGGATTTTTGGTCATTTTCCCACCCCAAGCGACAGCCGCCCAACCTGCAGCTGCCTTTGGAGCCACAATCTGCATTAAGATATCAAAAGGATCCTTCTCAACAGCTGGCAGCGCAACCCGGACGTATAAGTCGCCAGCTTTGGTCTCCGAGTAGCAGACTGTCGTCACGGGGTCACAGTACTGTGCTGCGCCTACAATTGAAGCAAGCGCCAGTGCGACAGTGCATAGTATCGATGATGAAACCATTGTATATGAAGTGGTATGGATTGCTTTGGTAGTGCCTAGGTTGAGATGAATTGTGAAAGTGCCAAAGCAATAGAACAAATGAGATCTGGGGCTGCCTACCGGATTAATCGATCATTCTTGTTCAATGCCAGCTTTATATATATAAACACTTTATGGATGCTCTATGACAAATGCGACTGAAATCATTGGTTCTTTTAACCGTCCCAAATATCATGATGAAAAAGTACTGGCTAGCGTTCCCTCGGCTGATATCATGCGCAATGGTAGGATGAAATTGTTTGGATCAAGATCTACATTATGAAAATAATCTCGGCAATCGTGCTGTACATATATACTATATGGGAGAGCGTGGTAGACTTGGAACTCCGCTTAAGAGATTGTACCTCGATACCTGTACGTCGGCAACCGGAATATCGAATACTCCAGGCTAAATGTGGGTTACGAATCGAACAAATTCAGGCCCTGATCAGAAAGCACCTCGTCGTCATTGAAGACTAGCAAGACGAAAAGTCCTTATAATTGCTTCGTATAGCGATCGCATTAAAACCAGAATACGCTTTGTTATAGTATCATGTAGCCTCAACGAAAGACACCAAACTTGCTATACAACGCCCAAGAAAAAGATTTAATAGAATAAGTGAGAGTTATAGCTATAAAGTTAATATAACTCACTTCTAATAGCGTTAATATAAACGAATCTGGTAATTACTTTTTCAATGCCACGCGTAAGCATTGCAATGCAAAACAGCGCAAGATGTTTGTTCATGCTTAATAAGGACAATAAAAGCCATGGTACGTTCGCATCTTCAAAAGCCACAATCTCAATTTCAAGTAAATTTATCTGTCTCCAATGGCCAAGAGCTTGGCGAAGATCGACGTGGTGGTATTCGGTGAGAGGACGAGATACTACTCTCGCCATTCCGGATGTGTGCTCCGAACTCATACTGACCTATCAAGTCGGAAACGCGACGCGTCGCTGTTCGATTTGGCTATACCGCGAAACTATCATTTAAGTATTGTGCTAAGTCGCAAGGATTAATCAAGGGCTGCGATACTTGTAATCCACATGAAGCGGATTATATACCTATCTATACCCGACTTACTCTGGCTTTGAGTCTTAAATATCCCAGCAGAACCATTAAGTCCCGGTAATGTTGCTATTACTCTTATCGTTCATTATCTTAAGCATCATTTAGATACAGTAACACAGAGCTGCGAGAGGCCAAAAGCCATGCGGACCTCAGGTGGTATAGGTACCATGTTCCTATCTATTCTAATTGTGCGTAAAGTTTTTGAGCATGTTCATCTACCGCCTTAGGGCCCGAGAAAGTAGTCACTAACAAACTGTCTTGATTGAGATTATGTCCCAGAACAGCTAAGATGGATGACTTCCAGGCTGGTATATGATGGCGTTTGTTGTGTATAATAACCCAAATGACGAATATCAAGGCGGCTAACTCTTCAATGAGTGGTAGTGCCAACCATCGCCAACGAATGCGGACGTAAACGACTGATTCTACACGAGCGCCGTATGCGGGTTCTGCGTTAGGCCCCCCAGTAATAGACCGTAGATAATCCGTCATGGACCTAGCGAGGGCCGCAAACACGGCCGGGACATCAGCATTAATAAATGCCCCCCCGGTCCCTACCCGGTCCGTGTCCTTCCCTTGGATAGCTTCCCCGGCAATGATATGGGACACGAAAGAATTGGATTTGAAAAATTGAACCATACTAGACCAGTCACGGGCGTTAATATAAAAAGGCGTATTTATCGGTCCACTCTCTGACTGGTTAAACGTAACATTCCAAAGGCTACTGGAAGAGTAGCTAACGGGGCCATCGGGACGGAGATACCTACCGGGCTCCAGCTTGGTAGTTTCGTGAGCGAAATGCAGTTGAGAGCCATTGGCAGTGATATTTGAGTACTCATGTAGTGAAAATGACAACGTACACTCTGTTATATTGTCGGCCAGAACCCCCGGGTCGTTGAAGTCCGATCTCTCACCGCTATTTGACTGAAATATGGCGACATGAAGGAAATCAGGCAACACGTGATCCGGGGTCTCCATGAGTTGGGAAAACGTGTCATTAACAGCAACTATGAGTGCTGTAGCCGAAGCTGTGGCGACGTACTCTGTCATAAAATGGACATTGTTGGGAGTCGTGTAATTGCAAAATCCGGTTCCAGGTCCTGTGCACACTTTCAACGCCTCAGCTATCTCTTTAATGTCTCTGCAAGAACTTGAAACCCCAAGAGATGTGTATGTCTCATTCCATCTACAGGCTCCTCCACACTGGAATTCGTCTGGGGACTTGATGTTGTAGATCCCTCTTAGGATGGCTCCCTGAATACCAGGATCCCTGGATGAGACTATTTTTAGTGGTTAGTAAATAAATGTGATGCATAGAATTCGGACAATGGGGACTAACTGCTCGGGTTACTAATCGTATCGAAAGCCATTGTGGTAGGGTTTGTATCATAACCTCGGGCAAAACCGAAAATCGCTTTGTCATCAGGTGTAGTGACATTTTGAGCTCTTAGCTCAACAACCTGTTGCGTGAAGGGATCAACGGCCAGAGCGAATATAATAATAAAAGCCCCCACTGTCGCTAGACCCCATCTTCCCTTGAGGATAAATTTGATGGCGCCTTGTGGTCCACGGCTCGTCCCGTCGTATAACTCGAACTGCCTGAGGCGACAGGGAGCAGTCTTGAAATCAACCCATTTCAATTGACCGATGGCTTCCCCAACAGAATGCAATTGACTTGCTTTGGAGGCTGTAGTGAGAATAGCAAGGATTGCATTCAACGACAAAGGCGCTTTCCAGATTTGATAGTAAGGCTGATCCATTACCCATACTAGGGTTGCTACTTTTGTAACAAAGAACAGAACACTTAAAGCAAGCGTGGTAAGTTCCAAAGTCCACGATGCGGGCTCCTTGGGTCCAGGTTCTACTATAGTATTACTGGAATGGTTATCTGGAAGAGTCAACATCTCATGTGCCCCATGCTTGCCCATCAAGTTTGAGCTAAGATGCTCATCAAAGGGCTCGTAGTCGCGATGATTTGGATCCATTGAGTCGAGAACCTCGAGTAGTCTATTTAGGAACTAATTACGAGGATTCATCTACTTGTCTTCCCAGACGGGGGAATGGGGGCTTTTCATCTCAATGGCAATGTGCATAACATGCATTTTAGACCTTAATAAGCCCATGGTGCACCTGCAGGCTAGATTCAACTCCAAGCTTTGATTGGGGAGTGCAAGCATGCCCATCAAGCTATGTATCTGAACATGCGATGTTATCATATCGAGACAAGGCTGGAAGGACTATGACCTGTTCATTTCGCCACGTTGCTCCTATTAATTCTAGGCTGACAGGAGTACTCTAACCCGCTGTCCACGCTGGCAAGGCAATTCTATAATTGAGCCGAGAAGGCGTTTAACTTCAGCGATTATAGTCTAGTCATGCTGAATGGCCCCCAAAATAAATGAAATTCGGTCAACTTAGCCTCAAAAAGGGGATTATTCCACTTGAGGGGTGGGATCGTGTTACACGGAAGAGCCCCAGGTAAGGGTATGCAACTACCCGCCTACCAGGGCTTGGTCGGCAATATTGTGATACCAATCTACAAGTTAGTGTTTGGGCTGCAGTTAGGCATTTAGGCTACGGTTCAGGGTTTGAACAATTTAACTACCCGTGTTTACTAAATGCTATAAAACGGACCTAAATTATTTAAGCAAATAAATACGAACGATTCATATATATATAGACCTAGGTTCGCCGCGAAAAGCAAAAGGAAAGCAGACTTATATGCCTCCTTGATGCCCAAGAAGATTATCGTAATTCTGAATATTATTCTAAGCCCTAAATAATAGCCCTTGTGACAGATCGAGTATAGGCAACTTAGCCACTCGCACCCTTGTTGCTAGACCGCTTGTCAGACCCTCGCAAAGCCTCGCGATACTTACAGCTGCATACCGCTTCCCTAGAGTAACAGAACAAAGATGGCATTTTGTATATAGATCTCTAGCTTATAGATGTAGTAGTTAGAGCTCTTTCTATGACAATAAATATCCAAGACTTATTTCTACGTTGCTATTAGTATCCAGAGGTTGTGACACCGCTACCTGTTTTTTGTCGAAATTTTATTGCTCTCTAATACAAATTTACTCATTTGCCTGACGTTCTATTCGATCAACAAATTCCCATTGAAGCTGCCGATACTTATTATTAGCCTTAGTTGCGTAATAGCAAAATTACCCCCCTGGTTATGGCTCAGGTGGATGTAAACTACTGGGGCCATTTCACTATCAATGCTAGTACAATGCGGTCATGTAGAGGTGGCATCTTCTTGAAATTCTATTTCTGTGGTAGTCACGATAAACATTATCCAAAGGCGCGAAATCGTGTTCACCATCTCGAGTGATTAAAGGGACAAAAGTAAGCTATTATAATAAAGCACTAAGATCATTCCATGGGCACCAACTACTCTACATAATACCTATAGAAATTTGAAACCTTTGGGCAGCTAGTACTCGGAGGCATCGAAGTTCCCTCGCTGGAGACTATTATACGTTGGGATTGCTCCTATAAATCAAATTGAATTGTTCAACTAATCCTGTAAAACCCAAAGGAGTGTGGTGCAGCACCATAATCGTCACCCAGACCTGCCAGCTATCGTAGATGCCGATCAATGATCATCTCTCTCAGACCAAGGTTCGAGTGCACGTAGTAGTTCCAAATGCGCTGCTGCATCGCCCGTTGTCTTCAAGACCGACCGGAACACATCATCTCCAATTCTCCGACAGAAAATGAGGAACCCTGCCCAGATAAAGTCTGTATAGCTGACAGTCGAGCCCATGAAGAAGGGTCCCTCAGAATTTTCCTTTAATATAGCCGTGACCGCCTGAAAATCAGGTGCGGCCGCCTTGTAGGGCTTTCCGTCTCCGCCGTGTTCTTTCTCGAATTGATCTATAGGCATCCCTAATAACTTTGAGCGAGTCTCATGCCAGTATGCATGATTGCACTCCTTTAAGAGACGTCTCACAACATTTGGAACGTAAATAGGCTTCAAGGCGGCGCGGCCTGAAATCAAGTGGCCTTCTACCTTTTCTCGGAGAGGCGAGTCTAGGTGCAGGCACGGTGAGGGATTATCCTTTTCAATAGCCTTCGCAATGTTCCATGAGTCCATTATGTAAGTACCGTCGGCCATGATTGCTGTCGGAATGGTGTACAGCTTGATGTCATTGTCGGGGAAACTGAGTTATATGTATTAACCTATCAACGCTCCTCATATAATGGCTCGATAAATCTGGTAGAGTATCTGCTTACTGTTCTTGAAGCCTTGGCTTGATATCTGGGTATTCAAGCTGTCTATATGTTAACATCTTGTCTAACTTTATGCTTTGTGTAAGGCAGAAATAATACCCATTCTGTTTCATAATCTAGTCCCTTATAGTTCAATACAAATCGGGCTACATTTGTGAGTACCAATCGAGATCGCGATTATAGAAATACCTGCCTTTCCACGCATGTAAATTCCACGTTTTGTTTCTAGGGCCACTGCTTCCTAGATCGAAGAGAATGATTTTCGAAGCTGCCATTGCGCAGTTACGTTGATGCGACACCAAATAAGAGACAATGTTGTTATCTCCTTCCTACGTACGGATCGAACACAGTTATAACGAATGGCGTAGGAAGTACCTCTTAGTAGTATCCTCCGTTC
Organism: Xylaria scruposa; assembly: GCA_022385635.1. Classification (NCBI taxonomy): domain Eukaryota; kingdom Fungi; phylum Ascomycota; class Sordariomycetes; order Xylariales; family Xylariaceae; genus Xylaria; species Xylaria scruposa. The sequence goes on along the minus strand of MU280277.1, from coordinate 1,273 downwards.
TTATAGGGACTATATGTAGTAGCCGATGAAAGGGCGTCGAAGACAAGTGACTCGATACCGAAATCCCATTAACTCCACTAAGGTTAATGTAATATGACGTAATGTTGGTCTGTGTTCCCCGCCAAGCTATAGCCGAGCCGTGCATTAGGCTTGCAGCATAAATTCCATAGTACGATTCGTACAACATTTGTTTTCTTCTTGTATAAGAATAACATTTAATCTTAGATACGGCACTTGGAGGAATGAGCTGAATATTTCCTTGTAACTTTCTTTGTAGCGATAGTATGGTGGCTTATATAGTGGCTGTGCTTTATACTAGCCTTTAGATTTTTTGTACAATATAGTAGGGTTGGTCTTTGGGCCCTTATAAGAGCTCGCCAAGAACTTATAGGCTTTATTAGGCTGGGCTTAAAACTTATAAGCTTTATTAAGCTAGGCCTTTAACTAAGCTTTTAAACTAAAAATAAAATAAATTAAAAATTTAATAGCTTAAAAATTTAATATTATAAAATAAAATTTAATATTTTATTAAAATTATTATATATTAATTAATATTATAATTAATTTTTTATTATATATAAATAATTATATTTAATTATTATAATTTAATTAATTTTAATATTTTTTATATATTAATTAATATTTTAATTAATTTTTTATTATATATAAATAAGTATAATAATTTATTTATTATTAATTAGTTTATTTTTATTTAATAATATTTTATTTAATTTTTTTTTAAATAGTTTTTAATTATTTTTTTAATTTTTTTATATTTTTATTAGTTTTTTTTATTTATATATTATTTATTATTAAGCTTAATTAATAATAAAATTAATATTATATTTTTTAAAATAATTTATTATAATTAAAAAATAAATATTAATATATTATATAATATATATTATATTAAAAATTAAATAATAATTTTTTAATATTAAAATTATTTATTTAATATAAATTATAATAAAATTAATAATTAAATATAATATTAATTAATATAATATATATTATTTATAAAAATTATAATAATAAATTTTAAAATTTTTATTAATATATTTAAAATAAAAGTTTAAATTTAAAAATTTAATTAAAATAAATATAAAATTTTTTATATAATATATATAAATAATATTTTTTTAAATAAAAATTATTTATAAAAATTATTTTTTTTTTTTATAATTTAATTTTAATTTTTATTATTATTATAAATTATTTTAAATAAAAAATTATATTATAATAAAAACTTTTTTAATTATTTTTTTTTTTATTT
>MU280276.1:0-54852 GCA_022385635.1 Xylaria scruposa | reverse complement strand
AAATATATAAAAATTTATTTTTATATTAATTATTTATATATAATAAATATATATATATATAAATATAAAAGTTTAAATAAGCTTTAAAATAATAATATAAAATTTAAAATTAAAAAAATATTTGATTTTTTATTAATTAAAATATAAAATAAAAGCTTGTTTTTATAATAAAATAAAATTAATTTTTAAATTTTTTATTTATTTATTTTATATTTATAAATATTATTTTAATAAAAGCTTTATAAAGGTTTTTTTATAAAATATATATAAAAAAATTTAATATAAAATTAGATTTTTATTATTTTTATTTATTTTATATTTTTTAAACTTTTTTTAATAATTAACTTTAAATTTAATATATAAGCGAATTTTTTTAAGTTATTTATACTTTAAAGATTAGTTTTTTAAAGGCTTTTTTATAAGGTATTTATAAAAAAGTTTAATATAAAATTAAATTTTTATTATTTTTATTTATTTTATATTTTTTAAACTTTTTTTAATAATTAATTTTAAATTTAATATATAAGCAAATTTTTTTAAGTTATTTATACTTTAAAGATTAACTTTTTAAAAGCTTACTTATAAATCTTGGTTAAACTACTATAATAATTTAAAATTATTACTTTATACTTATAATAAAACTATTAAGCAGTCCGCGCTAAGCTTTATAAAATTATTAAAAAACTTACACTAAACTACTAAAAGTATTTACTAATTATAACACGAATTATTAAAATAAGGTTTAAACTATTAAAAAACGCTACGAACTACTAGCAAAAATCTAAAGCAAAAACAACAGTCGCTTTACTATCCGCACGCAAACTATACACACACTATAACTACCTATATAAATATTATATATAACTATATATATACTTAAGCTACATATATAATGTTTATATAACAAAAAATATTTACTTTAGTTATACTTATATATATTTATAATATATATATATTTTAATAACTAGCTTACTACGTTTAATAAAATATATAATATATATATAATAAATTATAATTAATTTATTTTTTACACTTATATTTTAAATAAAATACTTATAAATACTTTAGTTTTTTTATAATTTTTATAAAAAATATAGGTACTATAAAAATATAATTTAAAGCTACAGCTTTAAAAACTTATTTTATATATTATTTTAGTTTATTTATTTAACTATAAATTTAATTATAATAATTATTTTTAATATTAATTAATTTATAAGCTATAACTTTAAATATTATCGTTTATATATTAAAAACATTTTATAATATATAAAAACTCTAGCTTATATTTTATAAAAACTATATACTTAAAATTTAACTAAATATAACTAATTTTTTAATCGGTTTTTAAGCTATAGCTTTAAATATTATTATTTTTTATATATTATAATTATATTATTATATATAAATATTATTATATATAAAAACTTAAGTTTATATTTTATAAAAGCTACATACTTATTTAATAAAATTTTATTAAATATAACATATAATAATTGATTTTTTTAACCTTTAACTTTTAAATTATTATATTTATAAGCTTAAGCCGTATTAACAAATTATATAAAACATTAATAACTTAAACACACTACATTTAACTTAACTTGCTTCCTTTATTATTATTATTATTATTTTTATTTTTTCTACTTTTATTATCGTTTTTTAAATTAGCATTATTATTTTTAATATTTATATCCTTTAAGCTAGAACTAAAGTTAAATCTATTTAACATAACTATATTATTTTTAATAGCTAGCTTAGCCTCCTTTTCTTTAAAGTTATCCTTGGCAATAATTTTTAAATCTATTATATTTTTATTTAACTCCTAAGCTTTTTTCTTTAAACTATTAATTTTTTTACTATAATTTAGCTAAAAAATAACAAAAGCTTATCTTGTTTTTATAACATAATAAACAATTATTAATTATTAACCTAACAAATTAAAACTAAATTTAAATTAAACATTAAATAAAAAACAAGCTGCTTTATTTTTACTTTTTTTTATACCTTAAACAATATTAATTAATAAAGCTTTTATAATAACTTTATTTTTAATAAAAAAAAATGCTTATTTTATAAGCTTTAAGCACGTAAACTTCGTAAAGTTCTTTTTTTAAACAATTTACTCATAGTATTTTTCCTATATATTTTAATTTAATTTTTTTATTTAACGTTTTATTAAACGTATTTTTTTCTAAAACTTTTTTTCTATAATATAGCCTATTAATATAATATTATTTATATGCTTATTTTTAAATAATAAAACTTTTTAATATATTATATATTATTTTATATTATTATATTTCTTATTATTAAACTTAAACTTAATCATACTTTATTATTAATTAAGCTAGCTATACTTCCAGTTAGCTAAATAAAAAAAAACATAATTATCTAAGTTTTAACTAATCCATATAACCTTAACATTACGCTACTTCTCCTTGTTATACCGCTTTTAAAAAAAATTAAAACTAGCTTATTTTTTAATTATATATTATTTATGCTTATTATAATTTTACGCTGCTTTATTTTTTTTTAATTATAAAAAGTTTTTAATAATATTATATATAAAAATAACCTTGCTTTTTCTTTTACCTTTTCTTTTAATAACACCTTTAATACTTTTATTATTTTTAATATTACCTTTAATAAAACTTTTAACAAAAGCTAACACAATAACCTTTACGCGCTTAATTTAAAAAGTTAATATAAACTAATAATAAAATAAAAAAAATACCTTTTTTTTTATTAAAAGCTTTATAAACATTTTAAACGCCTTGTTTTTATTATTTTTAATTTTTTATTTATTTTTATTCTTATTTTTAATAAAAACTTTAATATTATTATTAATTAATATAACTAGTTTATTATAACTAAATATATATTTATTATTATGCTTTAATTATTCCTGTTTTTAAAAACTAAACTTAGCACGGTTTTAAACTATATTAATATCTTTTTTATTAAAAAAGTTTAAAATACTCCTACCAGGCTTCTCTTTAAGCTTTTTTTTAATCTAGTTCTCTTTATTACTAACTAAAATACTTTTTAAAGCCGCCGCTTTAAAATGTTCTAGTTTATTATTATTAACATTATTATTAATAATAATAATAATAATTACAAAAATAATAATAGTTATAAAAGTAACAGTAATATTAATAAAAAAAATAATAATAATAAAAACATTATTAAAAGCTATAGTTTTATTAACTATAAAAACTATAATTAATTTTAAAGCTATAATATTAAAAAATCCTTTTATGTTTATATTATTTATAATACTATTTAAAATAATCTTTTTAATAAAATTAATAACAATAGTATTAATAATTAAATTATATTTTAAAGCTACAGCATTATTAATTATAAAACTAGCAGCAAAGTTTAAAACTATAAGCTTAAAAAATACCTTTATTTCTTCTTACTCCCGCTTTTATCGCTTTAATTTTTTAGCCTTAATATAATCTTATATTATAAGTTTATTATTTATTCGTTTAACCAGGCTAAAACCTTTTATTATATTATTAATTAAAACTTTTAATCCAGCTAAATTATTAATAATTAATAAATAATATATCTTTATAAAACTAAGCTTGTTTTATTAAACTTACTTTTTAATTTTTTTAATAAAGCTTTAAAATTAATAAAACTTATAAAACTACCATCTTTACTACTACGTTAATATAAATAACAACTTAAAACAAGCTCCTTATTTTTTTTTTTTAAAACAAATATATTATAAGCAATTAAAACATAATACCTGCTTATATATAATATAAATAATTTAATATAATTAAAAAAAATATAAATAACTAATTAAAACTATAACTTTAATTAAATATAATATTATTACTACGTAATTAAAATAAAAAAAAAAAATTAAAATTATAATAAATATTTTTAAATTAACAGCATGTATAATATATATTTTCTACTACTTATTAAATTAATTAAAATAAGCGCCGTTTTTTTTTTTTTTTTTAAACTACTACCCCATTTATAATTATATATTTTAATTTATTTATATAAAAATACTATATCTTACCTACTTAATATATATTATTTTCCAGTGGTTTATATATAATAATCCAACTATAATAGTTTATACTAAGTATATAATAATTTATTTCTAGTGGTTTATATTTAGCGGTTTTTTATAATAATTTATATATAGTAGTTTATATATAGTAATTTATATATAGTGGTTTTATATAATGGTTTATATATAATAATTTATATTTAGTGGTTTAATCTCAGTTTTTTTTTATTGTGGTCTATATATAATAGTTCATTTCTACTTGTTCCTTCTTGTAGCGGTTCATATGCAGTAGTTCTTTGCAATAGTTCATGTCCAGTGGTTTTTTCTAGTGGTTTTCTATAGTAGTTTAATCCCAATAGTTTGATCCTAGTGGTTTAATCCTAGTAGTTTAATCCCAGTAGTTCTTTATAGTGGTTCGTTTCTAGTTGTTCCTTCTTATAGTTATCCATATTTAATTAAATTTTAATTTAAAAATCTACTTATTAACTAAATACCTCTTAATATTAATTTTATTTTAATTATTTTATATAATTAATTAAATTAATTTTTTATATATTTATATAATATATTTTTAACCTTTTTATTTTAAATCTACGTTTAACTTAATTATTTTTTTTATTACGCCTCTTTTTTTTTCTTCCAGCTAAAAATATATTATAATAAACTTAAACGTGCTAAATTAATATATAATAAAAGCGTTATTATTAAAATCTATAATAAATATTACTAATATAAGCTTATCTTTTAAAATATTTTTTATTTTTATTTTATTTTACTATATATTTAACATAAAATCTTTTTTTATTATTATAGTTATATTATTTACTATTTTAATCTTTTTATTATTTAAAACGTAATTAAAAAATAATATTTCTTATAATTAATTTTAAATATTTATTAACTATTATTTTATTTTTAAAAGCTTAAAAATAAATCTTAAAAAAGCTTTATTTAATACGTACGCTTATTAACTTTTTCGGCGCACTTACTAAATAATAAAACTAATAATAAAAAAAATAACAACTTTAATAACTAGAATAAAAACATTAAAAAATAATAAAAATAACTAAAACCTTAAACATATTAACGCTTATAACTAGTACTATAATAATAACCAGCTATTTAAATAAACCTAACAATAATATAAACAACTTATTAATATTTCTAACTTATTAAACTATTATAAAAACTTTATTAATAATAAATACATTAAAAATAAGCTTAACATATTTAAAATAAAAATCCATAAAACTAACTACTAGCTTAATTATTAAGAAATTTACTACTTAAAAACTTAAAAAAAAACTTTATTTACTAGCTATAAAATATAAAATAAATTTATTCTTATAAATTAATAATAAGTCCTTTAAAAATAAAATAAATATATTTAAAATAAATATCCGTAAAACTAACTGCTAGCTTAATTATTAAAAATCTAACATATAAAAAAGATTTTATTTATTAGTTATAAAATATAAAATAAATTCGTTTTATAAGCTAATAATAAATATATTAATAAGCCAAGCAGCTAAACAAGCTTGCCACTTTTAAAACGATTATTAACTTAATTATTAAACTCTTTTTTTAATTATTATTTAAAAAATAAACTTTATTTACCAGTTATAAATAATAAAATAAATTTGTTCTTATAATACTTTAAACTATTTATTATACTTAAGCTTAAACAATAATAATAATTATTTAATTTAATAGTTGCTTATATATTATAATTATATTATTAAATAATAACGGATTTATATTAATTTATTTAATTTTATAAAAAAATAAAGTTATATTATACTTATATTTAAATAATAATTAAGGTTATTTATATAAAAACGGCCCTTATATTATAATATATAATTATATTATATAATAAATATAATTATAACAACTTTATCCTTAAATAAATATATATATAAAAGTATAAAATATAATAATACTTTAATACTTATTATATTATAAATATAAATAAAACTAAATATAAAAATCAGTTTATTAAACTAAGTTATATTAAAAAACTACTTAATATTAATAAAAAGTAACATTATTATATTAAATTAACGTTTATCCCTTTTTTTAAAGCTTTAATAATTACTATAATTTAAATAACGTTAAAAAAAATATATATATATTTAAAAATTATTAAAATATTATTATGTTAAAAAAAAAATATATACACTTAAAAATTACTAAAGTATTATTACGTTATTTATATAACATCCTTACGAAGCAAAAATTCTTAAAAATATTAATTATAACTAAGACTATTTTTTAAAACTTTAATTAAATAAATAAAAAATAACTTAAAAAAATGCCTTAAGAGCATTATATAACTAGCAAATTATTTTTTAAAACTTTAATTAAATAAACAAAAAATAATAACCGGATAACTAAAAAAATACCCTAAAAAAATTAATTTTAACTAGCGAATTATTTTTTAAAACTTAATTAAATAAATAAAAAACAACAGTTAAATAACTAAAAAACAGCCCTTTAGCTTTTTTTAATAAATTAATTAAAAACTTAAACGGTTTATATATAATAGCTATATTAATTATTTTATAAATTTTAGCTAAAATTTAAATAACTTTTAATTAGTTATTAATATAACAAAAAATAACATATTATAAGTTTTATAAAATTTTTTAGTTTTTTTAAAACTTTTAATTATAATTATAACAACAGTTTTAATTATACAACAAAAATTATTAATAATAATACTAAAATAAAAAGTAATAATAAATTATTTAATAAACTTAATAATAATAAATATCGTTTTAATTTATAAAAAGCTTAAAAGATTAGCTTACGTATTATTACTTTAACTAAAAATATTTTTAATATAAAAATACCCGCTAAAATTATTAATCTTATTTTTAAAAATTTAAGCAAAGGCAGATTATTTTTACTTTTAAGCTATACCGTTATTTTAACTAAAGATTTTTTTAATAATAATAACAAAAGAACTATTTATACTTTTAAGCTTATGTTTTGCTACTTTAACCTAGAACGTTTTTAATAATAAAAATAAAAAAAACGTTATAAAGCCGTAATAAGTTCGTTTAACTAATAACAAAGCTATTTAGCCTGTTATTTATAGATTATATAACTATTAAATACTATAGCTTTAAAACTTAGACTAATTTTATTTTACGTTTATATAAAACTATCCATGCTAGGCATACTAGGCAGTTATCCTTTTAAATATATTTTTATTTTTTAGGTTATATTTTATTTTAAATACTTTTATAATTTTTTATATATTAAAACGCTTAATCTTTAGCACTTTAAGTTTTTTAACTATTAAGCTTTTTAATAAAACAAGTCTTTGCTTTTATTTTAGGTTTTTTTTTTTATTTTTTATTTTTATTATTAATTACGTTTTATAAATTATATAATATTTTTGTTTATTTTATATTCTTATATTTATATAAATAATAATACTGCTTATAAAAAAAAAAAGCTAAACTAAGCTTACTTTTAAAGCAATAAGTACATCTTTAAGCTTTTTTGTCTTTGCTTATACGCTTGCTAAAGTTAAATATTTTAAAGCCGCGTAAAATAGCCTAGCTATAGCTTATTACTTACTATTTATTATTATATAATCTTTGCTATTTTAAATTATTAATAATATAAAAAAGTAAAGATTAAAATAAAACAGGTTAAGTTATTTTTTTAGCCTTTTTATTAAAAGCCCTTTTTTAGGTCTTTTTATTAATATAAAAAAAAATAAAGTAAAAGATAAGCTTATTATTTATTATTATAATAATTAATAATAAGTTTTAAAAGCGCTTTTAAATCTTATTATTAAAATTTATCTTGCTGCTTATTTTTTAACCTTATTACTGCTTGCTTAAATAGTTATTAACCTTATATTACACTTATTAAGTTATAAACTAATATTTTTATTTTATAAAAAGTTATTTTTAAAACATGTAAACGTTAAAAAGTACTGCTTATTTTTATAATTTATTAAAGCGTGTTAGTTTATTAACGTTTATTATAACCTGATTACCATAAACCCTTTAAATATTACCAAGTTTACTTCTTTATAATATTTTAAAAAATTAAACAAAGTCCTGCGTTAAAAAATTAAACTTAAAATATTATTGCTTGTTATTATAACGGCCTAATATAAAGTCAACTATATTTTTAGCTAAATACTTTTAGTTTTATAATTTAAATACGCCGAATTTTTTTGTTATAGTTTTAACCTTTATAATTAGTAAAATTATATTAAATAATAACTAAGCTTTTTTTTAAAAGTTATTATTTAGATTTAATTATATTATTATACTTTTATAAAATATTATAAGGTATTATTAATTAATATAAAGCTAATTAAACGGTTTAAGATATAACTTTTTAAGAACTTATTATTATTATCTGATATAAACCTATACTTTCCCATGGCTGGTATAGGGCTAATTAAATAGTTTAGGATATAACTTTTTAAAAACTTATTATTACTATTTAATACAAACCTATACTTTTTTATAATTAATATAAAGCTAATTAAACGGTTTAAAATATAACTTCTTAAGAACTTATTATTACTATTTAATATAAACCTATACTCTTTTATAATAAATTTATTATTTTTATTATAAAAAAATATTTTAATAACTTGCGTTATATTTCTAGGTATAATTATACTTTAATTAATAACTAATCTTGCTGAGTTAATAATAACTAACCTTAAGCTTAAAGCATAACTTAATGTTATATTAAATAAATAAATTATTTAAGCTTTAAATAAAATTATAATAAACTTAGGTTATTAATTAAATACTAGTTATTTAAGTATTAATATATAAAAACCCGTATTTATATTATAAAAAGATAAATAGTATAACTAGTTATAAAATAAGCTATAATATTTAATAAAAAATATTAAACAAGTGTTAGAAAAAACTATATAAAACAAGCAAATTAATAATAAAATGTTAAAAATATTAAATGTTATTCTTGTTTTAATAAGACGTATAATATTAAATTTATTAAATTATAAAATAAAACTCGCGTATATAATATAAAATAATTAACGCATCTTTATATTAATAAATTAACATGCTTATTTTAATTCTTTATAACTAGGTATTATTTATTTTAATAAATAAAATATTAATATAACAATTTAAAGCTAACGGCCTAACTATAAAGCTATTATTAATAAGCAAATAGTTTATGCTAATAAAAAGATACGTATAATATATATAATAATTTTTATAAAAACTGTTAAAAGTTAGCAAAAATTATAGTCTAAAAATATATTATTTTATTTTAACGATTCTCCTCCGCTGGCCAGCCTTTATTATTATTTATATATACTTATTAATAATATAGCAAAGCTATCGTTTAAAATAGCTGCCGTTAAGAACTAATATAAACTCTATTTATAAAAGTTATTTTTCCGCCGGGAAAGCTTAAAAATATTTATAAATATAAGTAAAACTAGATCACGTCTTAAACTTGTGTATATATAATAAGTTAATATATTATAAAGCAGTTAAAAAAGGTTAAGTAATATTGTTATATTATTAATCCGTTATTTGTTTAATTAAAGCTTATAAAACTTGCTTGTTTATTATAGTAAGGGCTTTCCTTTTAAATATTTCCTGCTGCTAAGTCACTTTGGTTAAAATTAACTAAATATTTGTTTAAAAGTATATAAGTGTAATAACGTATTGTTTTAAAGTAGCCGGAGCAGTTTAAAAATATAATAGATTTAATAGTTAAATTTAAAACAATATTTTTTATATTACTTTTAAATATTTAAATATATATAAAACAAAGCTAGGCTATTAAATATTTTTAAATAAACACTTATGTTAATATATATTAATATTAAAATAACTGCATTTTTAAAAGTAAAGACGGCTAAAAATTATAAATAATTAGTCAGGTGCGTAATAATATTATCTATGTTACCCTAGATTATATAAATAATAGATAAATTTCGGTCTTAATTATAACAAGTAAAATAGTTAGCAATAATAATAAGTATTTATATTGCCTTAAAACTACCAGCGGGTAATATTAAATATATAAAAATTAAAAACGAAAACTTATTAATGCTAGGTTAATTTATGTAATTTTTCCAGGATTTAAAAAAAAATAATAAAAGGTATTATTATTACTAATAAAATTATTAGTAATAATAACACATGTATAAATAGTTCTGAAACTATTTATAATAATAAATATAGCTATAAGACTTTTAGCGCTAAGTTTAAGTTTAGCGAATTTTATTCTTTATTTTTTAAATTAAAAATTAAATTCGTGGAAGCTTAGCTACGTTATTAATAAAACGTTCACTTATATACCTTAAGAATATTAATAAGCATATTAAATTTAAAAGCTAAAGTTTATTAATAACAATATAAATCTAGAAATCGTAGCTAGTTAAATTTATAGCTTTTTACTTTTAATATACCATTAATAATAATTATGTTATTTTTTTATATAATAAAAAAAAATATAATATAACTACGGTAATTAAACAGCTAAGCAGCTAAAGCATAAATTATTTAGCTTTAACGTTATTTTTAAAGTTATTACAGTTAACTTTATTAAATAACGTTACTAGTATTTTTAAAACAGCTTTATAAACAGCATGCCATTATTTAATTATAATATGCTCCGCTTTATATTAAAGGATTTTTTAAGGCGTGCTGATCATATACTTATAAAGTCTTTTAAGGTATATTTTAACGAATAAAAATTAAAAACAGCGTTAATATTATATTAGGTTCGTAAAAAAAAAACGTAGTATACTCGCTAAAAATTAATAAAAAGTAGGTTTACTTATTTTTAATAATAATTAGCAGCTTTTATATAAGCTATTATTTTATTATTAATAAAAATAACATAAATATTAAATTATATATTAAAGCTAGCTTATATCTCCTTTTAATTAAAAATATTAACAGAGAATAATATATATTAATTAGCATTGTTTTTAATAAATAATCGTATTATTTTTTATTATAAATTTTAACCTTTTTATTTAAACAGTTTTATATTTTTAAGAAATTATTATAAAGTTATATTATATAAGCTTATTTAATATATATTTTAGCAATAAATTGCTTAGTTTATAGTTTATACGTTAAAAAAATAAAAAAGAAAAAAAAAATAAGAATAAGGATTAAAAGAACCTTGAAATAAACTTAACGTAATAGTTAAGGACCTTGGCTATATTCGCTTATACTTATTTAAAATTAGTGCAGAGTTTTATGCTAAGTACATGTTTTATTTTTAATACAACTTAATAATATTTATATAACCTGCTTAAAAAGTTTAAAATATATTATATTTAATAATATATTAATTATTTATAAAATAATTAAATCGTAGCCGTAATAAATTAAATTAATAAGTAATTATATAATAAAGCGACGTTATTTTAAAAATTTTTCTAAAACAAGTTATCCATATTATTAGCGCTAAGGCCTGCTAACGCAAAATCAGGATAATAAAAACAGTAAAGATTAGATTGTTTTTTTTTAAAACTATTAATAAATATTTAAATCTTTTTACTTTATAATAAGCCAGTTTTTAAATACTAGTAACATATATATACCTCGCTTTATTTATTATTATAAAAAAATCAGAGCTTTTTAACATTTTTTTTCTAGCTTTTAAAATTATGTTATTATTTTAAAGTTTTTTATTATTTATAAGTAATAATAATAATAAAATAATATAAACAATTATTATAATATGTTATTTGTTTATAATAATAATAATTATAGTAAATATTTAATATAAAACCTGGAATACTTATAAAAGATTTATATAAATAATGATTAATAAATATTAAAAAATAAAAGTATAAGGTAAAACATATATTAAAATAATATATAAAAAAAAATAAATATACTTATAAAAGTAATTGCAACTTTAATTATATAAAAAAAAAATAAACGATATAAATAAAACTTTTATTTTTAATAAGGTTGTTAATATTTTTTTTTATATTTATTACTTTTATTTTTTTTTAAATTACTTTGTTTACTTTAACTATCGTTTTTATTAAAGCTTTATTTAATAAATCTTTTATTATATTTTTTTTTTTTTTTTTATTATTTTTAAAAGTTAATTAAAAATGTTTAATAGTTGCAGCAATAGCATAATTTGTTTATTTAGCTTATATTTTTAGCCTTGTATACTTTTCCCTTAATATATATATATTAAATTAAAAATTATAGCCTAGGCTAATCTTTAGCTTAATTAAAACTTTAAAACAAAATCTATTAAAAGTTTAAGGCGTGTTAAAAACAAAAAGGCCAAGCTTACTGCATAACTTTTTAAAATATTTAATTATTAAAAAAACTTAAGAACACTTTATAATAAATTAATAGTTTAAATTATAAAGTTAAAAAAAAAAAAAAGGCTTAAAAGCCTAGCTGAAATAAGCTTAGTATTAAATATTATGCTAGTTTAAAATAACTTAATTAATTATAAAATCAGTAGTAGTTAATATGTAAAACTAACGCTTTTATTAAATAATTAAACTAAAATAACATTTTAATACATTTTATTAAAAATAAGACCGTTATTAAAAAACTAAAAGCACGTATTATTATTAATTTATATTATATATTATTACTTTATAATATTAAAATTTAAGACTTAATATAAATAATATTTTATAAAAATTATTATATTAAAACAGCTATAAGTAATAACAGGTCCCGCGTACCTCAGCTATTAATAAAAAAATTTAAAAATTACGTATTTTAAGCCGTTAAAATTTAATTAAATTAATAAAGTAATATATAATCATAAAAGTTTGAAAACATTTAAGCAATAAAATAAAAAAAAATAATGTTTAAATCAAAGAATAAAATCTAAGTAATAAAGTCTAAAAAAAAAAAAAAAAAAAAAAAAAACAGAATCTATTACAAAGTTAATATAATAATAAATATTAATACCACCTTTTTTTTAGCTCTTTACGTGAATTTTTAACCTTAAGATTATAATTTATATAAGCCACCACACTTACATTACTTTAATATTATGTTAATTTTATTAAAAAATATATTTTAGCTTAAGTAGTGTATTATATTTTAAAGAAATGTAGTTATAAGCCCAGATTTTATTCTTAATTAATAATTTTATAACTATCCGTTGGTTGTTGCTTTCGTAAATAAATTTATTATTATAAGCATATAGCTTTATTTATTACTAGTTTTGTTGTTTTTTTTTTTATTATTATTAATGTTATTATTATTATTTTTATTATTATTATTATTAATATTATTAATAATATATAAATGTTTATTTATTTATGGATTATAGTTATAATTATTAAAAAACAAGCCTAGTATTTTTTTGTTAATAATATTATAGTTAATATTCTTTATTCTTATAATATTTATGATTTATTTACACGTAATACTTATAGTTTTCCCTTTTTATTATAGCTTTAAATAAAAATAATAACTATTAATAAAGCTTAAAAGTAAGATCTTAATAAATAGTTTTTTAAACTTTTTAAATTTTATATATAACGTTTTTATATTATTTAATATTATAATAAAAAGTATTTAACTTATTAAGCTAAAATAAAAAATAAATTAAGTATAATTCGTTATTTTATATGCTATAAATAAGCTTAATAAAATATTTATTAGTTTATTTTTATTAAGCTTATAAATAAATTTAAAAATTTTATATAAGATTATTTAAGTTAAAATTTTTTTATTTAAGTCCTTATTGTTTATAAATTTATAAATAATAAAATAATTATAAAAAAGCTGCTTTAATTAATTATATTATAGCTAATATTATAACTTTTTATATTATATGCTTTATATTAATAAGCATGTTTAAATCGCTTATTTATCTTTTATTAAAAGTTAATTAGTTCATTTTAATAAAAACGTAAATATATATAAGAACTAACTTAAAAAGCTATAAAATTAAATAATTATATTAGTTTTATATATAATAGCAAGCTTTGTATTATTTTTATTTATATTATTAGTTATATTACTATTAATAATTATATACGTTAATAAAAACCTTTGTAATTTTTCTACCTTTTTAAAACGTGTTATTAAAACTCTAAAAGTTACGTTAAGCTTATTTATAAACTATGTATTAATTTTTTTAAGCTTTTATTTAAATATATTTTAATAAAATAAAACAATATTAAACCCGGTTAAATAAAAACTAGTTATTATAAACCTGTTTTATTAAAAAAATTAATTTATTATATATATTAAGGAGCAATATAAAGGATATATAAAATAAATAAAAAGACTTTTTAAAGCTGTAGCTTTAATAATTTTAAAACTATAGCTTTAAAAAGTTTTTTATAAGCTACTTAACATTTAATATTTATAGCTTAATAATAACGTTATTTAATATTATAACTAAAACTTATTTTTATTTTAAAATATAATTATAATTAATATTAAAATTTATTAAAAATATTTATAATAATAATAAGATTATTATAAATAAAATTAAAAAATTATAATAAAGCTATTATAACTAAATAATTATATTTATTAAGTATAGCTATAGTATTATATTACCTCCTTATATTATAATATAAAAAAACCATAAACTTTTATTTAAAATAATCTTTATTTTAGCTTTTATAGCCTTTTAATTATATATTTCTAGTTTTTATTATTTAAATTTATTTAATTAATGTTAATTTATTAATGCGACTAATTTATTAAATGCCCTTTAAAAGCTAGCGGTGCCCTTTTGTGCTATAATAATTTTTTAAAAGTGTAGATTAAACGTTAAATATTTAATAAATTTATCGCGCTTTTTTTTAGTATAAATAGCTATTTTAGTTTTTATATTATTATATATTATTTATTACTTTAGATTTAATTATAATTTTATTATAATATATTTTAAATAATAGGTTAATATATATTATTTAATAAAGCTTTAAAAAGTTTTAACTTTTAAGTAACTTATTATATTTTTTATTATAGCTATATAAAGTTTAATTTATTAATAATTTTTTTTATAATGTTAGTTAAAAAAATAAAAGTTAATATATTTATATTAAAAGTTTAGCATATATTTAATTACTTCCTTTATATAAAGCAGCTCTTTATTAAGGTTATAATTCTGTTTTATAATAGGTAATTGCCTAGGTATTAATGTAAAAATACATGAAACCCTTATTAACCTTTAAAAACCTATATTAAAGTTAAAAAATATAACATTATTAGTTAATGTGGCATATGTTAGCTTAAACTATTAAGTGTTATAAATAAAGTTATCTTTTTATTTTTAAACGAATTTAAGTTTTAAAATTATAAGCCGTTATTTTATTATAATAGTTAATTTATAAGGTTTATTTATTTTTAGTTTAAATGCCCGTTATATGTAAATTATATAAAAGCATATAATAATAAGCCTAGCTAGTTATATTTAATTTATTATTAATTTTATTTTTAAAAAAAACATTATTAAATAAAAAGCAAGACTTATAATATATAGATTTTAATAATAATTTTTTAGATTTTATATAAGCTTTTAAAGTTTATTAAATAATTTTATAATTTATATTTTAGTTTTATTTATTAAATAGTTATTAATATTACTTATTATTTAAAGCAGGAGCTTGTTAATAAGCTTTTTTAACTTTTTATAAGTTTAAAAAACATTTGTATAATAATAAAGCTATAGCGTTAACATAGCTTCTTGTTTATTATAATTATTAAGCACTAGGTTATTTTAATTATTTAATATTATAACTAGGCGGAAAATAATAAACGCATTTGTTATTAATTTATTAAACTGGTTTTTAATATTATATATTATTAAAAACAATTATTAATAAATAGTTAAGGCTAAAAATATCGCGTTTATAATATATTATTTATTAAATAAACCTAAGTTTTTCTTTAAATTATAAATTATAACAGGACTAGGTTTTATATTTATAAATATTATTAATTTATTAATAAAGTTATTTTATTAAAGTTGTTATAATATATTTATAATACTTTATAGGTTTAAAAATATATTAACTTATAATTAATAATATTAATATATATAACGTAATAATGTAAAAAATATAAAAAAAAAAAAAGGTATTTAAAGCTATAGTTTTAAAACTTTATAAAAAGTTAACGCTGCAGCTTTAAAAAAGCTTTTATAAATTCTTTATTATTATTTTATACCTGTTTTTTATATAATTTATATAATTTTTATAATTAAACCTTAATATTATTATTTAACTTATAAAGTATTTAAATTATTTAATACTTTATATTTTATATTAAATAATTGTTTAATTTTTTAATAAATTAAAAGTGTTTTTTTTTTATTTTTTAAATAACTTTTATATTAAAATTATTATTTATAAATATTCTTTAATTTTTAATATTTTTTTTGATTATAATTTTTAATAATTTTCTAAATAACTAGATTTATAAAAAAGTATTATTTTTATTAAAAAAGTTTAAGTTTAATTAGCTTAAATTTATAAAATTTAAAAAAAATAATTCTCTTGTTAATTTAATACTTTTTAAATTATTTATTTTTATATAGTCCAAGATATTTATATTTTTTAATATTATTAATTAATTAAAATTATAATATTATTTAATATATTATTAATATATTTGCTCACTTTAAAATATAATAATTTTTAAATTTTTTATAGCTTATAGTTTTTTATTAAAATTATATTTTAATATTTTATAACGATTAATATATTATTTTACAACTATAAATACGCAAGTTTAATTAATAATAATATATAATTAATATTATTAAAAATAAAAATATTAAAAATCTTTAATAAAGCATAAAAAATCTATTAATATAATCCGTTTTATAATAATAATAAGATTTATTAATCTTTATATTATAATATTTTAACTTGTTAATATTAATAAGTTTAAAAATAATATATAAATTTATATGTTATTAATTATATATTAAAATAAAGTATATTTAATAATAATGTATACGTTTTAAAAAATTAAAAAAAAAGTTTTTAATGTAGTATTATTTATTTTAGCTAATATATCTTATAATAATTTTTCTTGCTTAAATAAAAAAAATTTTTAGCAAGTTATAATAACTATAATTAATTAGTACAAAATATAATAAATAAAATAATATTTTAACATATATTAATAATATTAAGCTAGTATAAATAGTTTATAATGGTCTTGTAATAAAAAAAATTAACTAATTAGTTAATTTTATTTATTATAAAAATAATATTATAAATTAAAATCTTTATTTTATTTATAATAACTTATATAATATTTTTATTATTTTTTTTTAGTTTATTTAATTAATAATGTTTAAATATAATAAAAAAAATAAGTAATTTTTTTATTAAATATTATTTAAACATATTATAATTTTTATAAAGCTTTATAATAAGCTTTATATTTATACCTTTATAATTATTTTTATTAAATAAGTAAAAAAGTGTTATAAAAACACTTTTATTATTTAAAAAATTAAATATTATTTTAATTTATAACTTAATTAAAAAAAAAAAAAATATAAAATAAAAGATTATTTAAAGCTATAGTTTTAAATATAGCGATTTAATTATAATAAGGTTATTTAAATAAGTTTAAAAATAAAATTAAAAAAAAAAGCTTAAATAATATTATATTTATAAGTTATTTTTAATAATAAGTTTAATTTAATTAATATAAATAACTTTATAAAAATAAAACAAATAAAAAAAAAAATAAATTATTATTTAAATTAATTAATTTATTATTAAAGTTTAAATTTTTTTTTATAATTTATGTTTATTAAACTTTTTACTTTTTTTACTTTTTTATAATTATATTTTATATTTTTTGTATAATTTAAAATTATAACTTTAAAAAGTTTTTTATATATTATATTATATAGTATTTATTATTTATATAATTATAACTTAATTTATATATCACTTTAAAGCTATAGTTTTAAATAATTATTAATATAGCTTTAAATATAAAAATAAGCACAAGCAAAGCTACTTTATTTAAAAATACCCTTATTAAAAAAAACACTAGAAAAATTATAGCTATTAAAATAATAAAAACTAATAAAAATAAAAATAAAGCTATTATAACTAATTTAATAAATAATAATAATAATAAAAATAAAAGCTTATATATTAAAATTAAAAATAAAAATAAAAATAAAGCTAAAAATAAAAACTAGCTCCTTAAAAATATTTATTATAATAAAGTTATAATTTTAAAATATTTTAAAAAATAAAGATATAACAACCTAAGTTAATATAACAAAACCTTTAAATTATTTATTAAATGTATTAAGTTTAAAAGTAGCTATATTATTATAAATAAAAAATAGCTTAAAGCGTATAAAAATTATTATAAGCGTTTTAATAATATTATTTTAAATAATTTAATTATAATAAGCACTTTTTTATTATTTTTAAATAAATATTAAATTATTATAGTTATAAGATTTAATAATATTAATATAAAAAGTATTAAATAATTTCTTATTTTTATAAATAATTATAATAAGCTTATTTTTAGCTTAAATTAGCTTTATTTTTATATATTATATAATATATAATAAATAAAGTAAAAAAAAAAGCTTTTTAAAGTTATAGCTTTATTAAATATATTATTTTATAAAGTTATAGTTTTAAAAAGTCTTTTTTTTTATTTTATTATTTTTTTTTAATAAAAGTAAGTTTTTTATTAATTTACTTTATATTTAATAATTTATAATATTTTTAGTTTTTTATAATATGTTTTAATATAATAAATTAAAGTTAAAATTAAATATAATTTTTATTAAAATATAAATATTTATATGTTTTTTAAATATGTTATTAATTTTAAAGATAAAAAGTATAATAAATAATATAATAATATAATTAAGTTTAAAAATTATATTAAAGTTTTACCTTAAGGAATTTATAAAGACCTGAAATATTTATATTACTTCGGCTTTGTTAATACTTGCTTTACTTTTATAAAGGAGCACCTTTAATTATTTGTTAAAAAAAAGGGTAAAAATAAAAAAACGTTTATAAAAAAAGTTTTTTTTAAAAATATAATAAGATGTTTTATAATTATAAAATATTACGTTAAATGTTATAAAGCCGGCAATTATAGTATTTTAAACTATAAAAGCCTTAATATTAATATATAAAAGGTTAATTTTTATTTTATAATTATATATTATTAAATATAAAAAAAGATTATAAAGGTTGTTATATTTAAAAATATTATGTTTTTTATAAATAAGTTTTTTATAAGTATTAATATTATAATAAAGCTTTTAAATAATAATAGTTTTATAAAAAAGATTAACTTTTAAAAATAAAAGGTTTATAATGTAATAAATAAAAATAATAAAAATAACTTTTATTATTATTATATTAATGTTTTAAAGAAAATATATGTTATATAATATTATTTGTTTAAAAATAATAAAGTTGGCAAAAAAATATTTTATATAAATAAAAATATAAAAAAGTCTTTATTAATGTTTATAAAATTTTATATATATAATATAAAAAAGTAATTATTTAAAGCTATAGTTTTATTATTTTATAAAATTATAACTTTAAAAAGCTTTTATCTTTTTTATTTTTTGTTTATTTATTATATATACGTTAATTTTTTTGTTATAAATAAAAAAGGGCAAAAACTTTTTAGCTTTTTTAAAATTTATTTTAAAAAAAGACTAAAAGAATTTTAATATATTAAAAATAAGTGTTATTAATTTAATAAAATTTATAAATTATAAAAAGCCTGGTTTTAAAATTAATAAGATGTAAATTAATGGTTAAAAGGTTAATCTTTTTAGTTAAAGCATATAAAATAATTATAAGTCTAGTATATATTAAGCTTATAATATTAATTTTATTAAAAAGTTTAAAAAAAATCTAAAGAATAATTTTAATAAAGTTATAAATAAGTTTTTTAATAAGAATAACTTTAATAAAATAAATATAAAATAAGTTAAAAAAATTACTAGGATGTTATATTTAAATTTATATATTAACCTTGATAATTTTAATAGTATAACTAGGTTATATAAGTATTAAATAGTTAGTACATATATTAATTATTATAATTTGTTATTTAACTTATTAATTAGGCTTAAATATTGTTTTATTAATATAAAAGTTAAAACATTATTTTTATGTTGTTTTATTAGTTAATATATGTAGTATTAAAAAGATTGCTATATATATAATAATAATTTTATAAATTATTAAGAATTAAATTAAAACTTTATAATAAGATTAAAATAATAATATTTTTAAGCATAATTAAGAAAAGTTTTATTTAAGTATTATGTTTATGTTTATAATATTAATAAAGCTTATTTTTAATAAATATTAAAAGTTGTTCTGTTATTTTTTAGATTTATATATTTATTATAAAAGTAGGGGCAATTATAAAGAAGATGTAATTATTTAAAGTAAATTTATTGTTGTAGGTTAATTTAATATAAAATTAAAAGGTTTTTTTTTTAAAAAGCTAGATGTAAATGTTATATTATATGTTAAGTTATATAAAAAAGTATTTAAAGCTGCGGCTTTATTATTAATTTTTAAAGCTGTAGTTTTAAATATTTTTCTTTTTTTTTTTTTATTTTTTTTTATTATAATATGCCATTTTTTTTGGATAGTTTATAAAGTTATAGCTTTAAATTATTTTTTCTTTTTTTTTTTATGTTTTAATTATATTATTATATGTTTATTTTTTATTTTTTTTATATAATTTTTAAAGCTGTAGCTTTAAATATTTTTTTTTTTTTTATTTATTATTATTATATATATATATTAATAATTTTATTTTAGTCTGCTTATGTTTTAATTATTATATTATATATTATTTTTAAGCGTTAAAAAACTTAGGCTATTTTAAAAAAAAGGAAAAACTTTATATATAAGGATCGGGTCTTTTTAAGCCATTATTTAGCAGATAATCTTTTTTTTATTAATTAATAAAGTAATGTTAAATATAATTTAAAAAAAAAAACTAAGGAACAAGAATAGCTTAAGCATAACTTTTAAAAAGATTATAATAAAAATAAAGAGAATAAAAAAAAGATAAATAATAAGGATTTAAATAAAAATAAAGATAAGTTTTATTGTTATGTTATAATAAAATATATTAAAAATAATTTAGTAATTTTTAAAGATTAAGAAAATAATAAAGTAAAAAAGATTAACTTGGCCTTAAAGTTAATTAAAAGTTATAAAGCTGGCTTTAATAAGTAATAAAAATAAATCTATATATTTTATAAATTAAAAAATAAGCAGAAGTAGAATTTAATTATTTATAATAAGGCTTACTTTTTTAAAAACTTTAAGTTTATTATTTATAAAGTAATAAAATGTCTAGACCGTTAATACTAGTTAGTTATTATTATAACTTTAATATTTAATATTATTATAAATATTTTATTGTTTTTATAACTTGTTATATTAAAATTGTTAGCTATATATATTTTATTAAATTTTTTTTACTATATTATATATGGTATTAATAAGGAACTTAAGTTATTTAAGCTAAACAAGGACTTAAGAAAATTATTATATTTTATTTAATAAAAAAAAGGTTAACTAAAAGATATATTAATTATTGTAAAAAAAGACTTGTAAAAAAAAAACGCGCTAATATTTATTTAAGATAATTTATTACTAGAGGATTATATTTATAACTTTTTAAAGAATATATTTAAGCTTAAAAACGTATATTTAGTCCTAGATTATAATAATTTAAAATATTAAAACAAGTAAGAGGTATTAAAGCAAATAAACTATAAGTGGTAGTAATTATAGTTATGTAATGCCTGTTAAGCGGTAAAAAAGTTTGGTAAAATTTTTAACGGTGCAAGATTATTTTTATTGCTTATTTATAAATAATTATATATAAAAAGAGGTATATAAACCGTACTGGAGTTTTTAAATGGCTATAAAGTCCGTTTTAAAGATTAGCTTAAAGGAGCATGTTTTTAAGTAGTGAACGTTTAGTTTATACCCGAGGACTAATTATTATATAATATAGTTTAAAACGTTTAAGGGAAAAAAATTTATATAGTTGAAAAGTTTAACAAAAAAAAACAAGATAATAATAAAAGAATAAATTTTATAGAACGGTTATTAATTAATATTAATAAGAACGGCTAGTTTTATATTAATATTAAAACTATATAACATTTTGTTTTTTTTATATAAAACTTTTATAATATTTAATTATTAAAGCTAAAAGTAAAAATAATTAACTTAGTGAAAGTTATAAAGTTTGCTTAATAAAAGCAGAGTTATTAATTTAAGGATAAAATGGTATAACTTATAAAAGCTAGCATTTTTAAAAGTATTAAAAGGCGTAAAGTTCCTAGGGCTGAAATAAGAGTTAAAAAAGTGGTTATGTTTATTAAAGAGCATTTTTAAAATGGTGGTACGAATTAGGTTTACGAAGTTTTAAAGGCTGGCCTAGAATATGTATTAATATGTAACCGCTAGCAATTTATATATTTTTATACTTATTAATTATTTTTTATTTATATAATAATTTTATAAATATATAAATAAATAAAGCAGCTTTATAAAAAGGACAGGCTTTTTAACCATATTATTATTATAGTAAATATATTATAAATTTAATAATAAATATATAACCCTTGATTATTAAGAGTAATTAAGTAGCTGAAGGAGTTTTTAAAGCTATAGTTTTATTATTTTATAAAGCTATAGCTTTAAATAGTTTTTTATTTTTTATTATTATTATTATTATTTTTTTTATTATTTTTATTAAAAGTAATTAAGTGTTAAAAGAGTATTTAAAGTTATAGCTTTATTATTTTATAAAGTTATAGCTTTAAATATTTTTTTGCTTTTTTTTTTATTATTATTACTTAAGTTTACAGCTTTAAATAATCTTTTTTAATATTAACTTTTTTATTAAAAAAGTAGCTTTAATTCTTTAAATATAAGGTTAAAATATAGAAATAATCCGTTTTAATTATATTATTTAAAAAAAAAACATATATATTAATAAGTTTAACAACCTTAAAAATAATATAGATATTTTATTTATTTTAATAGATTTATTTGTTTATAAATTAAACTTTTATAAAGTTTATTATAAAAAAATTATTTTTTAGTAACTTTAAAATGCTAACTATTTATTTTAAATTTTTAATTATTTATTAAAAATTAGTTAAAAACGTTTTATTAAATAGGTTATAATTTATATACTAGGAATAATATATAATAAAATATAAACTATTATATAGTTTAAGTATATTAAATAGCTAGCTATAAAGTTTAAAATTATTAAAAAACTTTTTAATATTTAAGTAGAGCTAGCTATATATAAAATAATTTAAAAGCTATTTATTTTTTTATATAATTAATAATTTTAAAATCATATAACTTTTTAGCTAGATGTTATTAATATTAATAACGTTAAACATTATAATAAAAAGTTATTTTTTTTTTTTAAGCGCGTTATTATTTTTTTTAATAATAAAAGCTTAACTTTATTAATAAATAAATATAAATATATATATTTTAATTAAATTAATTGTTATAAATATAATAATCTTATTGTTAGTATATATTAATAAATAAAAAAAAAAGATAACTATTATAACAAAAAAATACTTATTAGTTATTATTAATTAGCAAAAAATTATGATTATAACTTTTTATATTTTCTTAGTATTAAGTAAAAGCTGGAATATTTTAATAATATTATTGTTAAATAGTTAAAAAAAAAGGTTAAATTTATAAAAATAAAAACGGAGGTAGATTTAATAATTAAAATCCGCTAAAAGGCTTATAAGCGTAGGGAAGGAGCTAATAATAATAAGAGCGTTTTTATTAGTTTGTTTTATTATTAATTAATTAATTAGGAAAAAAAATAAAAACGTAGTCTAGATATAAAAAAGCCTAATTAAAAATATATACGCGTTTAAATTAAAGTCTTTAATAATAACACGGGCGCCGGCTTAAGTAATAGTTCTAGTAATAATAAATAAGGGTAAGTATTTAGTTTATTATATAACTAGTAAATTAATTATTAGGTTAAACTTCTTTTAAGTTTATATGTTTAAGTAATAATCTAGTTATAATTATAATTATTTATAAGTATATTTAATATTTATTATATATAATTAAAAATATGTTAAATAAAGATTTTAATTTTATTTTTTTTTATATTAATAAAATAATAACTTATTATTAAACTACTTTTTGGTTTAATAAGTAGTAAGTTTTATTTACGTTTTTTTTTTTTTTTTTTTAATTTTTTAATAAGTGCTATTAATAATATTTAAAATATTATTTATTTTAATCAAATTAATTTTTTTTTTAAGTATATTTTTATTATAATTATTTTATAAACCTTTTTTACCTTTTATAACATTTAAGCTTATATTACTGCTTTATTATTATATTTTAATTTAGAATTTATTAATATTAATAAATTTATAGCTTTAAAAAGCTTATTTTTTAAATAACCTGTTATTAATTTATATTACCTTTTAAGTTATAGCTTTAAATACCTTTTTTTTTATTTTTTATTTATTATATCCTTTTTTTGTTATTCTTAAATGGCCGGTTTTAAAAAATTATTTATAATAAGCTTAAAGTGGTAAAAAGGTTATACGTTACTGTTTTATATTAAAATATATTATAAAAATATTATTAAAAACATTATTACGTTATTTAAAAAGCATATTAACTTGAAATAATGTAGCATTAATCCGGAATAAATATATAAAACTAAAGAATAGCTCATTTAAAAAAAAGCCTTTTAGTTAAAAAATTTAAAAACTTTTTTTATATAATTAAATAATATTTGTTTTAAATAATTAATTAAATTATTACTTATACTTTAAACAGTTTTTAATAAATATTTAAATTATATTAAATATTTATATATAATTAAACCTTTAAATAAAATAAAAAATTATTATAAAAATAAATATTTTAAACTTATTTTTAAACGGTTTTTTTATTATAATATTTAATTTTTTTAATATAATAAACAGATCTAAATCTTTTAAATTATTAAAAATAATAGTATTAATATAAGCTTTATTAATATTTTATTAATACGTTATTTTTATAATAAAATATTAAATTTAATGCTTATATTTAATATAAATAGCTAATAAAAGTTAAATAAATAGTTAAAAAAAGTCCGGTTTAATATTTATTTAAAAAGCTTTAACTTAATAATTATAATATAACTTTTAAATAAAGATTAAAGTTATTAATTATCTTTAATAACCTTATATATAAAAATAATAGCTTATAAATTAAAAAAAATTTTAGCTAAAGTTGTATTAAATTTTTAAACTTTATTATAATAGCTTAACCGTTATAAATATTTTAATATGTCTTATAATTATTTTAATTAAAATATAAAAAATAATATTTTATAAAAATATATAAAAACCTAGGAATAAATTTTTACTTATATAAAACGCTTATATAAATAAAAATATAAATTTATTTTTTTTTTTATATTAATATTTAATTAAACTTAAGCAATAAATAACTTATTAGCTTTAAATTAAAATTTAACTATAAATAAGATTAAAAACGTAATAATATTTAATTTAATCTAGGTTATTTATTTTTATAGAATTTATAAGGACCTTTTTTAAAATATAATAATATCTGCTTATGTTATTTTTAAAGTTAATCTTTATAATATTTCTTGGAGGACTGCTTTATTATATAAGTTTAAGCATTTTTTAATAATTTTAAAGATTTTTTTATATTTTATTTATTTTCAAGTATTAATAGCTATAAATAATTAATAATAATTTATAGCGCTAAGTTAAATAAATAAATATAGCTTTTTTTTAAGTTTTTTTTATTATAACCTAGTTATTATTAAATTTTAAATAATTATATAATAATAAAGTAATAAATAACTTTTTAAAGCTATAGCTTTAACTTATTATATTAGTCTTAATAAAGCTATAGTTTTAAATTATCTTTTTTTTTTTTTTTTTTTATTTATATTTTTATATTAATTAATTTATTAAAAATAAATTAATTTTTATTTAAATATAAGTTTAATAATAATTTAAACGTTTTTACCTAGATAATATAAAAAGTTGTTTATATTAGCTAGGATAAAAGTTATTTTATTAATATTATATAAGTTATATATGCTTAAATGCTTTTTAAAAAATTTTAATATAATATTTAATACTTTTTAAAAATAAAATAAATAATTAAAAATAGCTAGCTAAAGCTTGTTGTTAATAAAATAATTATAATTATTTTTTTTATTAACAAGCTAATAATTATAATAATAAATAAGGCTTTAAAACTTTTTTAATTTTTATTTTTATAGTTAAATAGTATAATAACGCTAGGAATATTTAATATAATTATATTAAACATGGTTAATGTTTTTAATAATAAAGTAAATAATATTTTAAAGTATTTATTTTTGTAGTATTATATGAATTATATATAAGTAAAATAAGTTAAATTATATTTGTTTTATAAGCTAGATAAAGATATTAAATTATAAAAAAAGTAGCGGATAAATAATAGAATTAATTAAAACCCTTTTAAGAGATATAATATTATATGTTATAAGTTTTTAAAGAAGTTGTTGCTGGTTATTTATCTTACTACCGGTTAATTATTATATAAAATAAAATAACAACCTTTACATTAATAAAATAATTTCTAAAAAAGACTTTAAAATATTATAATATATAATAGCTATATATATATTAAATATATATAAATAAAGCAACGTTGGTTTTTTAATTAAAAATACTTAGTTTAAAGGGTTCTTTTATTATAACTTAATAAAGTTATAGTTATATACCTGTTAACGGTCCTTTTTTTTATTAAATATATACGTTATGCTTAAGAATATAAAAAAAACTTGTTTTATTATTTATATTTTTTAGATATTTTTTTATTTATATTAAATAATATAAGATTTATTAATATAAAGTTATTATTTTTTAAACTTATAATAAACCTGTTTAGTTATATATTAATATAAAAAATTATAATTATTTTTTATTAATATATTATTATTATATATTATTAAAAATATATATAAAGAAAATTAATTAAATTTATTTTAAAAATTAAGCAAGATAATAAGGAAAATAATGGCAAGTTATTTAGCAGTAAGGATTTAAATGTTATAAATGCCCAGGCCTTTTATTTTAGTATTATTGCTTATATAATATATATTATTAAGTATAATATAAGCAAACAATTTAATAAGTTCTTTTAGGCGTTTTTTTAGTAGCATTTATTTTTCTAACTAAATAAGCTATTTAAAAGTATTAAATAATTAAAAAATAATAATAATAAAGTTATAGCTTTAAAAAACTTTTCGCTTAATTAATAAAGCTATTATATTAATAACTTATTTAAATTAATTACTTATAAGACTTTATAAATAATATATTATTAAAATAATATTTAAATATATAATTATTAATTTTAATTTTTTAAAGTAATAAATAAAATAAATAAAATTATTTATATAATTAATATAAAAGGCGGAAAATTTATTATTTTTACTTTTTCTGTTTATATATAGTTAAAAAGTTATAATATTATTATTTAACTAATAAAAATATTTTAGCAGAACATTTATACCAGGTTTACTGCTATAAAGGTTAATGTTTTAATTTAAAAACCTTACTTTATTAACTTTGCTTTTTTTATTATCTTAATTATATTAAAAGTAATAATAAAAAAAAAATAAAAAAGCTTTGCTTAATATTAAAAACTATATAATTATATTAATTATATTATTCTTGATAAAACATATAAAATATTACTTTTAAGCTAAAAATAAAGGCTAAAACTATTAAAGCTTTAAAATAACATAAATTAAATATTATTACGCTAGATATTCCTTATTAGTATATTATTATTAAGTTAAAAAAAAAAGTTTAAATTAAAGCTTTGCTTATTTAATTAGCTATTATAAATTATTTATAATAAATATATAAAAAATAATTTTAAATATAATTATATTAATATAAACCCTGACTTATAATATTCCGGGATAGTTTATAAAATAATAAAATAAACTAAAAAGCAGGGTTGTAAGGTTATTATATTTATTTTATTTAAAATTAAGTACGAAAATTTATTTTATAAAATAAATATTTTTAAATATTATAACAATATTTTATAAAATAATCTTATTATGGTTATTAATACTTAAAAAATAAAAAATAATATTATAATAGTTATTATAATAATAATATAAAAAATAAACTATAATGTTTTATTAATTATTTGCTTAAGTATAAATAATATAATAATTATGTGTTAATAATTTAAACGTGCTGGTCGTAATAAAGGCCTAGCTTTTATTGTTTTTATAATATTATTAAAATTATTTAAAAATAATATTAAGCTTTTTATTATTTTTTTTTATAAACGTTCTGTTATATTTAAATATTTTAATAATAAACTAAAGCGTTATAAATTTTATTATAATTTTTATAATAAGTGTTTAAGTTTTAAAATTAAAATTAATTGTTTTAAAAATGTTGTTTAAGTTATTTAAAGTTAGATTATTTAACTACTTTGTTTTTTATTTTAAGATATATTAAGCGATAATATTATGGTCTTGCTTATAAGCTAGGTTTTTAAAACTTTAATAAATATTATAATAAATAAAAAAAGTTTATTTTTAAACATTATAAGATTAAAATAAGGTAATCGTTTTATAAGCTTTAAAAGAACATTTTTACGTTTAATTTTTATATTAGTAATAGTAAGTTATGCTAGCTAACTTAGTAAAAGATAATAATATTTTAAAGCTATAGCTTTATATAAAACTAATAATGTTAGAATTATAGCTTTAAAAAGTCTTTTTATTTTTTTTTATTTATGTATACTAGTTATTTATATGTTAAATAATGCTTTAATACCTTTTTTAGTTATTAAATTAATTTAATTATTTAGTCGTGGTTAAGTAATTTTAATATTGTTATTTATTATATCGCTAGTTATATATAAAATAAGTCCATATTTAAGCTTAATACTTAATTAATTTAGCTATTTATAAGGTAATATATTATTAAAATAATTATTATTTTAAATATTAAATAGTTTATTATTAAAATAATTATATAAATATATTTTAATTTTATTAATTAGCTGATTATTTAATATGTTTTTTTTAAAAATAAGTGTTTTTTTATAAAAATTTAAAGTAGTAAGGTTATTTAATAAAATTATACTTAAAGACTTTTTAGATATATATAAAATTTTTAACGGTTTAAATAAAAAACTAAACAATTTTTTATTAAAAAAATAAAAATATAAAGCCCGTAGTAATAATATTTAATATAATAATAATAATATTAAGTTTTAGCTTTTATTTAAATTATAAAATTATTTAGATTTTTTAAATAATAATATTTTTTGTCCATAATATATTTTATATAATATAAAAGCGCGTAATTATTATTTATAATCTTGTTTAAATAATTAAATAAAAGTAGCTTTAATTAAAATAATTATAAATAATATCAGATTTTTAAGCTTTAGTTTATATATTAATTTAAAATGTTTTATTTATAAAATGCTGCAAGTTTAATATAATAAGTAAAATAATAGAATTTTATAATTAAATTTAAAATATTAATAAAAAATATTATTTTAAAAAATAATTAAAATAATCCTATATTTTTATTTAAATCTAATAAATAAAGCTATTATTAATTTTAAAGAACCTAGTTCTTTAAATAAAAAGAGCACTTTTAAAAGCTTTTTAAAAAATTTAATAATAAAAAATATAATATTTTATTAGCTGCAAGATTATATAATTTTTATTAGTTAAGTTTACGTTTTAAACATTATATTAATTATAATATAAATATATATTATAATTTATTAAGGTTTATATTATTAAATAAAAGTTTATTAAAGATTTAGTTATATTTATATTTTAAAAAGTTTTATAACGTTTTAACTATTAGCTTATAGTTTATTTTTTAAGTATTATTAACATGAAAATTAGCTTTATATAAGTAATAATAAGTTTAAAAATTTTAAATTAATTTAACGTTTTAATTTTAATAATAAAACAAGCTTAGCTTAACTTTTTCTTTATAACTTAAATAAATTCTTAAAATAACTTAAAAGTTTAAAAAAAAATATATAATTATTTTTTTAAACGTTAACATAATTATTTATTAAACCTTAATAATATTATTTAATTTAGCCCTTTTATTATATTAATATATATAAGCTTATTTAAATCTTTTTATTATTATTTTTTTTTATGTAATAAAAATTATTTATTATATTAATTTTTAAATATTTTTATAATATTTACTTTAATATAAATCTAAAGAATTTTAAACGCGCTAAAATTAAACTAAGGATAAATAATATATATATATTAACTGCTAAGTATTTATAAGGGATAATAATAAAAGCTATCAGATTTATTTTAAAGTTTATTATAAAAATTTTATAACGTATTATACGTTTAACGCTTAATATTTGCTGCTAAGTCTTTTTTTAACTTCTTATTAAACTTAGCTTAATTATAACTATAGTTTATAAACAAGCAAACATGTTAAATAAGCTTGTTGGAGTTTTTAATATTTTTAAAAATAATTAAATATTTGTTAAAGCATTTATTATTAAGGAATTTATTGCTATTTATTTTAAAAGTTTTATAATAATTTTTATATATTTTATATGTTTTAAGATATTAAGTTTTTATAGCTTAAGTAAATTTAAAGCTTTATTTATTAAAGTTATTAATTATATATATTAATAAAACAGATTAAGGCAGATTATTTAACGTTAAGTTATTATTAATATAACAAATAATTTTATAAGTAAAATTAATTTAAATAATAATTATATTTTTATTAGTTAAAACTATAAGTTTTTTTTTAAAGTTATTAAATAATTTAACGTTTATTACGTTTTTATCTTTATTTTTATCCTAATTATTAATAGCTTAACCTTTATTTTCTTTTTTTATATTATTAAAATTTTAAAAAATATTAATTTTATTAATATTATTATTTTGTTTAAAGAATTTATAATTATTAATTTTTAAATTTTTATTTTTAAAGCTAATATTATTATTGCTCTTTTTATTATTATTATTAATTAATTTAAATTAGTTTTTAATATTTTTACTTTTTTTAATTTAAAACTTATTAATAGCAGCCTTACTAGTAGCTTTATTAGTAGCTTTAATTAATTTAAATATAATAAAATAAATAAGATAATAAAAAAGTTATTTAAAGCTATAGCTTTAAAGTTAGCTATATTATATTAATTAATTTATTTTTTAGCTTACTTAAATAAAAAAAGTGTAGCTGTAGTAGTTTTTAAAACTGTAGTTTTAAAAAATCTTTTTTTACTTTTTTAGCTACGTGTACTATAAGTAAAGGGTGCTTACTTTTATAAATAAAGGTTAATAAAGCAAATAATTCTTATAATAATAAACTAAGAACAGCTAATAAAAAGATTAAAATATTAAAAAGTATAAACTTTAAAGTAATAGTTATATATTAAAAAAAAAGGTAAAGGAGTATTTAAAGCTACAGCTTTAATTTTTAAAAATAAATAACAACTTTTAAACCTTAATATTAATAAAGAAAAAAATAAAAAAATAAAAAAAAAGCAGTTAAAAAAAAAATATAAAAAAGCTAGAATATTAAATCGATTAATTTAAATAATAATTTATTAATATAAACTAAAAAAAAAAAAAAAATTAGTTTTATATTTTTAATATTATTTTAAAAAAAAAACAAAAATAAAAAAATATAAGTTTAATAATTATATTATTTTAAAATATTTACGGAAAAAACATATTTAAAAGTTTTAAGTTATTATTTAGACTTTTATTTTAATATTAATCTTAATTACCTTTTTATTTTAAAGCTTAGTAAAAACTTTATAAATTAAAATAACTAAAAATGTTTAATATTCAATATTTTATTTAAATTTTTAAACTTTAAGGTACCTAGTATATATAATATTTAAATAAATAATAAAGTTTATATTATTTTTATTATAATTTATATTATTAATTTTTAATAATTAAATTACCTAAGAAATTATTTACTTAAGTATAATATAAACATATAATTAATATTTTTTTTAACTTTTTTTATTATTACGTATAATTTAAGCAAATAAAGCAATATAAATATTAAAAAATTTATATTAAAAAAAAAATTACATGTTATAAATATATATACTAAAACAAAAATAATAATAAGCAGTTTTAATTTAACCTTATTAAATAACTTGTTAAATATTCTGCGTTAAGTTAATAAATATAAGCAAGGGTTTTTAATTATTATGCCAGGTCCATCTTTTTTATTAATATTTTATAATATACTTTAAAGCAAAATAAGTAGTATTATAACACGTATATTAAAAGAGCGTAAGCGGTAAAAAGCTAGCTTACATACTTCAGCCAGCGATTCAGCGCAGTGTTTATAACGTTTAAACATATTACAGGCAAGCTAATACTTATTTAAAGCTAAAAATAAAAATAAAATAAATAAAAATATAACTATTTAATTATATACTTATTTATTTAATAATAAAAAAACGGGTAAATAATTTTTAAAATAAAAATTACGCGTTTTTTATTTAATAAAAATATAATATAAATAGTTAAGTTATATAGTGGATCCTTATAAGCCTGTAGAACCACTTATAAATTTTTAGCAGGTACGCGAAGCCCTCGTAGCTAAAATGCTTATAAGATATATTAACTTAAATGTTTTTAGTTATATAATTAAAGTAGTTTTATAGCAGCCCGCTCCTTAAGCATATTTAAAAAACCTATTCTTATTATCTTTAGCGTACTAATATTAAAACCTAGAACGCGTTTTTACTACTTTTAAAGCTTAATAATAAAAAAAAAGTTTAAACTTAAATTAATAAGCAGCAGATTAATATTTAGATTTTTATAGTTTAACTTAAATAATAAGCTAAAAAGCTTTTTCTTAATTTTTAAAACTAAGAATTGTCTTGTTTTTTTTATCCGTAATAATAACGGGTTAACCTTAGCTCGTAAAATAAATTTCTTAATTTCTTTATTTAAACCTGAAATTATCTGCTAACGTTATATAATTATAATATATAAACATCTGCAGGTTATTTTTTTATATAGCATAAATGCTGCCACCATTAAGTAACGTAACTAAGCTAAGTTTTAAAATAAATATATTTTAATTATAAAAACTTTTTTATTTAGCAGGTTTTTTAATATTACGCTTATTAATAATAACTTTAACTATATTTATTAATTGCTGTTTTATTATATTAATAAAACTATTTATTTTTAAATAATTTAATAGCTAGGGTTTTTAATAAATATAGCTTATATTTTTTATAACGCTAATATTAATAGCTATGGCCCGTAGTCTTAAACTAGTATAATATTATATAAATATATTAAAAAATATATTTACGCTTATATAGTTAGCTTAATACTACTGTTTTATTTTGCTTAATAAAAAGCTAAATAAAAGGAAAAAATTAAAATTTATTTTTTATATTATAATATATAAGTTTTACGTTTTTTATATTTTAAGTATAATTATAACACGTTAATTATTAAATATTATTTTTTAAAAACTTATATTTTAAAAGATTATAAACATTTAAATCATTTTTTTTAATAACTAGTTAATTGTTTTAATAGCTTTAATAATATTTTTAAACCGTTTAATATTTTTTATTATTAAAGTAGCTTTATATTTAATAGCTTTTAATTTATAAACAAAATTTTTATAAGTAAAATTTATGCTAGCGTTTTATAAAAAGAAAATTAATTTACTTGCTTTTTATTTAATAATCCACCTTATAATTACGTGTTTAATGTTACTTAAGCTTTTTATTAAAAAATACGATGTTTTTTTATTAAATTATGCTTTTTTTAAGTTTTATATAATAATTTTTTAATTAATTTTAAATTATAATAAATTATTTTAAAAAAATAAATAAATATAATTAATATAGTTGTTTTATTATATATATTAAAATGTTTTTTAGATTTTATTAGTTTTAAATATTTTAATAAAGCGAACTAAAGCTATTAGCCCTTTTATATATTTATTTATAATAAAATAAATTAATTTTTTAATAAGTATATAAGTTAATAAAGCATTATAAGGATATTATTATGTTTTATTTTTAAAATAATAATTTATTTCTTATTTAAAATAAATTTATGTTTATATATAAGTAAGTTTAATTTTATAAAAAAAAGTTCATATTTAGTTAGTTATATTTAAGCAGATCATGCTTTTTAATTTTAATTATAATGTTAAACTTAATTATATAAAGTTATATAAAATATAAATGTTTTTTAAAAAATAAATTAAGGATAATATTAATTTTATAACTTTTTATTTAATATATAAGGTTTTTTATAAAAAACTTGTTTTAAAAAAATATAATATAGCTTTTTAAAATATTAAAGTTATTAATTAAAAATTAGATTTTTTTTTTTATTTTTAATTATTGTATAGATTTTTGTTTTATATATTCTGGCTACTTAAATAATTATTAGCCCAACGTTATTATAAGCGTTATAAATAAAAATTAATTAAGCTAAAGTTAATAAAAAACATACAAGCTAAATTTTTTTATTATATTTAAAGGGAATATAAATTATTATATAATATAAATTTTTGATTTATTTGATTTTTTTATAAATGGTTAATATATATAAAAAATTAAATTATTATAATAAAAGCGAATAATATGCTAGCTGCTTTATTAAAATTTAAATTATTTAATATAATAATATAAAAAAGTTTTTTAATTATAATTATGTTAGCAAAGGAGTATTTTTTAATATAAGCTACGTGATTTTTAATTTTTAAATTATTAATTATAAAGTTAACTTAAGTAATAATATTTATAGCTTTAATATTAAATTTTTATATGTTTAATTTAATAACGTTTAAAATTATAAAGATATTTTATAATATTTTTAATATTTTTATTTAATTAAAAAAGTTATAAAAGTTTAATTAAAAAGTAGTTTTTAAAATATAATTTATTTTAAAATTAAGTTTTATAAAATGTATTTATATTTTGACCTTGTTATTATGGATTAATTTTAATTTACGTTGTTTTTATTTTAATGTTATAATATGTTTAAAAGTTTTAATATTAAGTATAAATTTTTTGTTTATTTTATTTTTTGTTAATTTATTATAAAAAGAAATTAAGTAATATTAACTTATATATATAACCTTGTTTTAAATAATATATTTATAGTTTGGTTTAAATATATAAACCTTAAGGTTATTAATAATTATATATAGTTATTCTTAAAATTTCCTTATTATTTAAAAAAGGAGGTTTATATTATATTTTTAATTTTTTAGCTCGTATGTTATAAAGTTTAGTAGTATTTTAAAACGTATAATTTTTGTAAAACTAATAACTAAATTATAGTTGGGGCTTTAGCAGCTTATTTAATATAAGTGCGTTATTTATATAATTTTTATCGTGTTATTGTTTATAAGTCTTGTTATAAGTTTTTTAAAAATATTAAAGTTTAATTTATATAATAATTTAAAAAACAAGCGTTAAATATTTAATAAATATAAAATATTTTAATTAAGCGGAATATTATTATATATTATATATATAATAACTTCGTAGCTGTTTTAACGTAATTTTTTAATTATATTAGTTTTAATTAAAAAATACTTTATATTAAAACTTTTATAAAAAAAAGTTATATTTAAATTTAATACTTGGTTATTTATATTATTATATAAGGTAATAATAATAATAAATATTAAATTTATAATAATAGTTTTTATGTTATTAATATATGTTTTAATAAGTAAAAGTTATAATATTTTTATTTAATTAAAACTGTTAAAGTTTTTTAACTAAAAATAATACTTATTTTTTTACTACTTTTTTTAATAGTTAAAAATTAAGTTAGCTTATTAAAAAGATAAATTAATTTTATATAAAAGCAAGCGCCTTTTAAGTATTAAAAAACTTTTTATATTTAATAATTATTTATATGTTTTAATTTTATTTTTAAATTAAACTATGCTTAAAGTAATAATAAGATTATATT
Source organism: Xylaria scruposa (assembly GCA_022385635.1). NCBI lineage: Eukaryota > Fungi > Ascomycota > Sordariomycetes > Xylariales > Xylariaceae > Xylaria > Xylaria scruposa. The sequence goes on along the minus strand of MU280276.1, from coordinate 18,729 downwards.
AATAATTAATAAAGCTTTACTTTATTAAATCTTGTTTAATATTATTTTTTAATATTATTTAATTATTAATTTTAATTTTTATATATATTAATAAGCTTTAAGTTAAGGTTAAATAATTATTTAAGCTTTTAACTTTATTAAAATTTGTTATGTTTTTTTTATTAAAACTTTTACGGTAGTGATATATTTAATTAAAACGTTGTATAACGTGTTGTTATTTTTATTAAGTTTTTTGCCCTGTTTAATTTATTTAATTTAATAACGCAGTAATATATTATTATTTTTACTTGTTATAAGCCTTACGTGCTATACTTAATTAAAATAAATTAATATTTTTTAGCTAGTTATAATTATTAGCCTTTTTTATTATATTTAATTAAATTATTTAATTTTATATTATTATTTTTATTAGGTTATATACTTATTATTTTTATTTAATTAATATTTTAAATTACGTGTTATTATTTTTACTTTTATATAAATCTAAAGTTTTTATTATATAAAGTACAGCAGTAACATAATAAATAAACAAAAATAAAAAAATTATTTATTAATAAAAATAAGCACGTAATTAGTTTATTATTATAAACTTTTAAATATAACTTTTTATTTTTAATATTAGCTAGCCTAGCGCTTAAACAAGCAAGCTATTTATAATTATTTAGTTAATAAAACAATAAACGTATTAAATATTATTTAAAATAAAAAATAAACGTTAAAAATATAAAAACTACTACGTAGCTATATAATATATATATTAGCTTGTTTTAATATAAATAGTTTTAAATAAGTATTAATTAAAGGTTAATTAATAACAGGATAATTATTATATAATATATAAATTAATTTTTTTAATGTTTTAACAGGTTAATTTTATATAGTTTAAATTTTTTAAATATAACAGCAAGTTAAACTTATTAAGTAATAAAAGTTTAAACTATAATATAATAATTTTCTTTTTATTAAAAGTTTAATATTTTTAAATTATTTTTTTGTTTTATAAGTATATTATATATAATAAAACTTTTAAATAATTAATATTTATTTTATTATTATTTAATATTAATTAAAATATAATTTAATATAATATAATATTATTTATATTTTTATTATTAAATTTAATATAGCTATATATTATACTAATAAATTTATATTAATTAATAATTAAATTAATCTTATTATATTTTATATTTATATAGTTTTAAAATTAATATTAATTATTATTATATTATTTTTATTATTATAAAATATTTATATTGTTTTAGTTTTAATAAAAATAAAAATAAAGTTTTTTAAAAATAACGAAAGCTTAATATTATTTTTTATAAAAAATTTATTTTTTAATTTATTATAATATTTATAGTTTATATATAATTTATTATTTAATATAGTTAAATAAGCTATTATTTTTATAATAAGGCGGTTTAGTTTAATTAGTTGTTTAATTAATAGTTTAAAAGGCGTTTTAACAGAAGTTATAAAGGATTTAATACTACCTGCTATTATTTTTTTTTTTTTTATTAAAGGGGTAATACTTTAAATAATATTTTAAGCTAATATTTTAATTAAAAATATAATAATATTAATATTTTAATTATAATACTTAATAAGCTTAAAATAAATAATAAAAACAATAATTATAATATAGTTTTAATAATTATTTATATTAATTATATAGCTTAATTAAATATTTATATAAGTTATATTATATGTTTAAAAAGTTATATAAGTTAAATGCTTTGTTTTATAATTTATATTAATTATATAAAAAATAATAAAAAATATAAAATGTTTATTATTAATTTATTAAAATTTTTATTATTTAAATTAATATAATTTAATTTTTTAGTTTTTAGCCGTTTAGTTTTTTTATTATAATATTATATATTTAACGTTATTAAAATAAATAAAAAACGCTTTTTTAATAATATTAATAATAATATTAAATTAAATAATAAGTTTATAAAAATTATTTATTATAGTTTTAAATAATAAAACTAGCTAGATTTAATAAAAATATAATATAAAAACTTAAAAATAATAATATTAAAAACTTATTTATAATTAAAAAAATAATTAAAGCGTAAGTAAAAGTTATTAATTTAATATAAAAAATAATTATTTAATATTTAAAAGCTTTTTAATAATTTAAATATATAATTATTTTTTTATAAATATTTTTAATTTATAAAAAATTTATTTAAATAAATATTTAAATATTTAAAAAAATTATTAAATATTTAATTATTTATTTATTTATTTTATTTTAAATAATATATAATGTAATAATTATATATTATAAATGTTATTATTATTAAACTTTAAAAAAAACTTGTTAAACTTAAAAGTAATACTAATAATTTTATGTACTTTTTAAATAAAGTTAATATTAAAATATAAAAGGTTATTTATATAGGTTTTAAAAATTAAAATAAATATTATATAAAAATAAGATAAAGTTTACAAATAAGTTTATAATATTAATAAAATTCTTTAAAACAAAATGTTATAAAAAAGGTAACTGCCTTATAGTTAAATAAAAAAAGCTATAATTTTCTAGCTATAATATATTATAAGTAATAATTTAAAGCTATTAGTTTATAATTTTTCTTTTTATTTTTATAATAAATTTTTATATATTTAAATATATACTTTTTAAATTATTATAATAATGTTTAAACTATAATTAATATGTTTAATTTTAAAACGAAATATTTTTTTAGTTATATTATTAATAAGCAATAATAAACAACGTTTAATAATAAATTTTCTACCTGTTATAACAAATAATTTTTAAAATAACGTTTTAAATCTGATTTTATAAAAGGCTATAATTCCTAGTAATATTTTTTTATTTACTTTAAAAAGCTTTTAAAACTTAATATTTAAACACTTAATTAACTTTATTACGTGCTGCTTTTTACGATAGCACTTATTAACTTTTATAAAAATAATAAACTAAAAATGCTAATTTTAAACCATATTATTTATTAAAAGGCTTGTTAAAAAAATATGTTATATTATAACCTTTAAATATTAAAAACAACGTAAGGTTAAGTTTTAAATACTTATTATTATATAAAAAGCTTTAATATTTATATTTAAAAACTAAAAATTTATTTATAAAATGTTTTTTTTGTTTTATTATTCTAAAAAAGTAATATATAGCTATAAATATTATAAAGTTTTATAAGAATTTAATATGCTAAAAAATATAATTAAAAAAAAAAAGCTTAAATATTATATTTATAAAACGTATAAGTTATACAGTATTATAAGCGGTTTAATTATATTATAATAAATAAAAAACCCCGAGCTATTAAAGCTTACCTTAAAATATAAAAGGGGCCTTTTAAAATTAACCATTACTTAAGTTAATTAACCTATTAGCTTAAAAATCTTAACAGTATTAAAATACTTATTAAGCAGCCTGTTATAAGCTTTAACGAATTATTTTAAAATAAAAATGCTTTATTATTATTTTTATATAATTAAATTTTAATTTAAAAAATAATATTAATATAAGCTATAATAAATATTTTATTAAATAATATAATTATATTTTATAATAAAAATCTTTTAAAAAACATATTTATTTATTTATTTTTAAAAAAAAGCATATATGCTTATTATATAACTATAAATGTTCGTTTATAAATTTGTTATAGTTTTTTAAATTAAGTTCGGCTTTTTTTTTTTTTTTTTTTTTAATTAATAATAATCCAGCCGCTGCTTTAAACTATAAATAATAAATAAACATAATATTAAAAATCATATTATTAAAATATATAAATATATATATATATATAAAAGCTTATAACTTTAAACTTTATTATTAATAATAATATTATATTTAAAAATAAAATTATTATTATTTATAAAAAGTATTATTAATTCTTATAAACGTTTTTTATTAAAATTAAAAGCAAGCTTTTATTTTAAGCTAATAATATTATTAATTAATTTTTTAATATTAAGCAAAATAAAAGCATTTAATTTATTAATTAAATTTTAACCGTTAAAAAAATAAAAAATTATAATATTATTAACTTATAAAAAATAATTAATATTTTAACTTAATAATATATTATATATAAAAACCTTAATAATAACTAAGCTAATAACGAAGTTATTTTAAAAAACATTTAATAAATAAAAATTGCTTATATTAACCTTTTTTTTAATATTTATTAATAAATTAACGTTTATTTAAATTATATTTATTTATTTTTATAGTCTTTTTTTTAATACTTATTTTTTTTTATTATATTTATATAATAATATAATAATTAAAGCTAATTAACTATAAAGTTTTTTTATATTTATTTATTATTTTTATTTTAAAATATAACGTTATATTATATTATAAATTTAAAATAATTAAAGCTTACTTAATTAATTATTTATTTAATTAACTAATTATACTTTTATAGCTAAATAATTAAAAAAAATAAACTAAATAAAAAAAATTAAGTTTTTATTATTATTTTTATTTTATTAACTTTATATAATTATAAATATAATTCGTAATATAATAATAGTTTAAAAAGTAAGCATAAAAAAGTTAAACTATGTTTAATAAACTTAACTAATTTTTTTTTTAAATATATTTATAACTTAAAATAATTCTAAGTATTTAAAAAATTTAATTTTTATATAAGTTTTTTTTAACTTTATTATTTATTTATATTATTAAACTTATAACATATAATAATAATATAAATTAATTTATAATAAGTTATAAATATAAAAAGTTTTTATTTAGTTATAATATAATTTTTATTTATATTTATAATATAACTTGTTTTAATAAATATAATAAATAATATTTTTAATTCGTAATAACTAATACAAGTTAAATACTTGCTATAAACCTAGTAACTTATAAGTAGCTTAATAAAATGGTTTATATATAATATAATTATAACCATACTTATTTATTATAATTATAACCTTAATAAATATTTATATTAAACTTATATAATTTTATATATATAAATACTTCCTTTTATTAACACGTTAAAATTTTGTTTTTTTTAAGTTTAATATTATTTTTTAATTATATATTATTAAATTAGCCTATTTTTATTATATTAATTTAAATATATTAAATATATAGCCTTTTTATAATATTAATTTTATTTTAATTTTATTATTAAAGCTTTATTAAATTTAAAATTAATTTATATTATAAATTAGCCCAGGCTTTTTTTTAATAATTAGCTTTATTTTAGTTTTAAACTTATATATATAATTATTTATATTAAATATAAAATAACGTTTTAAATATATTAAACTATTTTAAATTATATTAAAATATTATTTTTTAATATTAAACATAGTTATTAAAAATAAAACTAAGCTTAATAAGTAAAAATAGCTTAATAATAAAATAAAACTTTTTAGCTTAATAATTAAATTTATATTATATTTAACTTATTTAAAACGTAAGTTAATTATATAAATAATAATATTTTAAGTAATAAATAAACATAGCTATTTTTTTTTATTTTATTTACCTTTAATTTAAATATTTTATTATAATATTAATACTTTATAAAATTTTAATAACATTTATTATTATTTTTAGCTAGTAGTACTACATTACTACTTAATGCTTGTTTTATTAAACTATAAATTAAATCTTATATTAATAACTTTAGCTTGTTTTTTTTATAAACAAAAATATTTAATTTTAAATTTATTATTAATTTTATTAATAATAACTTTATTATATTAAATAAACTACTATGCTTAATTAAACGTTATTAAGTTAATATAAATTACGATTATTATATTAATATATATTAAAATTATATAAAGCAGCACTAGCCTTTATTTAATATAAAATACGAGTTTTTTATTTTGTTTTTTTATAATAATAATAATGTTTTTATTAATTATTTTTCTATAAAAAAAAAAAAGGAAAAAAAAAAAAAAAAAAACGCGAATTATAAAATTATTATTACCACAACTAATACTTTATTTTTTTACTTATTAGCTCCTTATAATAATAATATTAATATTAATATTTTTATATTAGTTCTTATATTAACAGCTAGATTATAAACAAAAAATATTAATCTTTTAATAATATATTTTTTATTAATAATTAATATTATAAATATATAATAACTGCCTTAATATAATTAGTTTTTATAATAGTTTTTTATATTATTTAAAAAAAAATGTTATATTATCTGGCAGTAAATTAAGCACATGCTAGAAATTATCTACTTTTATAATAAGCTTACTTAAATTATATATATATTATTTTTTATCTACTAGCAAAATAACTTATAAGCACTTAATATAAACGTTTTTAAAAATAAAATATTTATAAAACTATAGCTATATTATATATTTTATTATTTATAGCTTTAATATTATATATATTATTTTAATATTATATAACCTTATATTTTTTATTATATATAAGCTAACTTATATTATTAAATAAAAACTTATATGTTATTAATGCTACGTTATTTAGCTTAGCTAACTATATTATAAAAAGGAATACGGACAATTATGTTTAAAAACTAATAAATAAAAACTTAAAAAACATTATAACTATTTAAAAAAGGTTAAAAGCTAAAACGCCAGCTTATTAATATATTTTTTTTAATATTAACTAGCTTTAATTATTATTTTAATTTATAAAAGATTTAACTTAATAATAATAAAAATAGCTCTTTGTTTTATAAATATATAATATTAATAGCTACTTTATACGGCTATAATTACTAAAAGCGCTGCTTAACTTTATATTTTTATTATTATACCTTTTATTATTTAATATATTAATAAATTAAAATCTTTATTATATATTTAGGTTAGTTGCGCTATATAAAATATATAATATTTAATTTAATACTTTTAAAGTAATTAGTTTTAATATTATTTACCTGTTATTTTTTAGTTCGCCCTTTATTTTATTAAATTAAACAAACTATCTAGCTTTTAATATATAACAGCAGTTTATTAACGATTATGTTTTGCTTACGTTTTAAAAGTTTTATTTACTAATAATTATTAATTAATATTTTATTAACTTTAATTAAACAAAAACTAAAGCTTTTACAGCATAAACTACGGCTTAGTTACATAGTTATATATTATACAGCTATTTATATTATTATATTTTTAATAATTATACCGCCTTTTTTTAAAAGCATTTAAAAAAATAATATAATAAACATTTAATTAGCTATTTTAAAAACTTTATTATATTATTTTAAAAATATAATATTAAAAACGTTATTATTAATAACTCTTTAAAAAAAGCTTTTTAAAGCTTTTATTTTTAATATTTATTAAACATAAAAGCTGGCTAAATATACCTTAATAATACTTAAGTTAATTTTAATTTTTATAATATTCTTTATATTATTAAACCTAATAATTAATATAATAACGTAATATTATTATTTATTTTATTATATAAATTAAGTTGCTTATATTATATACCTTATAATATTAAAAGCGTTTTTTAAAAGTTTATGTTTTATTATTATTTATAAAATTTATTTAAAAATGCTAGCTTATTAAAACTGATTAATAAACGTACTAGCTTGCGAAAAAAAAAGCCGGGCCTATATTAATTAAAGGTATATAATACGTATAAATAACATTTTTAAATACCTTAAAAAAACTAGACTTTATTTTATTAATTATACTTTAAATGATTTATATTAAGCCCCGATTTTATATAAACTTATTATTAAGCTAAAGTTAATATATTAATATGTTAAAAAAGCTGCCCGCTTAATATATAGGCCTTTTTTTATATTTTTTAAGGTTAAAAAGAGTAGTTATATAATATATTTTATATTAATCCACGGCTATATATATTACTAGCATATAATACTTATTATAAATATTAAGTTTTTTAGTTTTATTTAATTATTATAGTTAATTTTACAGCATTACTTTTAAACTTGTTTAATACCCGTTTTTTTATTTTAATAAATAATATAATATATAACTTATTTTTTTTAATCCTTATTTATAATTTAAATATTTTTATTTTAATTAATATTATTAATTTTATTATGCTTATTAAAAAGCTTATTATATATACCCTGCTAAATAAGGCTATAATAAATTAATAATTTAAAACTAATTAATAGTATTATTATTTATATATAAACGAATTACTGCTTACCTTTTTTTAGTTAATATGTAATAATAGTATATTTTTTAAGTTCTTGTGGCTATAAAAAAGCAGGTTTAGCTGCCGTATGTTTAAAATAACTAAAAAATCTTTTTATAAGCTTAGAATTTAAAAAATAATAAATAAATATAAGGTTGTATGGCTATTTAATAATATGTTTAAATAACATGTCCTTTGCTTAACTTATAACATTATTAAATAAATCTAGCCCTTTTTTCTTAAATTAAAAGTTAACCCCTGAAAAATATTACAAAATATAAGCTAAAACATGCTTAACATTAATAACTATTTTAAAATATTATTATATAATAATATTAAATATATTTTATAATATGTTATAAAAAATAACTAATATTTTTAAGTATAATAATTATAAGCTAAAACTTTTTAGCTTGTTTTATAAGCTGTTGCTTTAGCTTATAACTTTAATTTTTTAAAAGCTTATAAGTTATTTTTAATAATAAAAACTAACCTTTTTAAACAGGAAATTAAAGCTATATTATATAAAAGCATATATATTTTTATAAATAAATATTTCTAGGTTTTTATACCTCTTAATATATTTAATATTTATACTTAAGTTTTATATATTTTTAAAAGCTAAAAAAGCGGAGCTGTTATAATAAAAACTATTAAATTTATTACGGGCCTTTTAATATTTACGCTTATATTTATTTAAAAACGATAGCTTTATAAACAAGGTAACTATAGTAGCTATAGCAGCCTTAAATCTTAATCTTAATTAATTTATATTTATTTAATACTAGATAAAATAAAAAATATAACAGTATAAAAAGATAAATTATTTATTAAGCTTTATAATATTATTTAGATTATTTAAAAGAATATGTTTAATTATTTAAATATTTTATGTTTTTTATTAAATAATTAGTTTAAGTATTATAAGGCCTATGCTAGATTATATATTTTTATTACGTTTAATTTTAAGCGTATAAAATTTTTTTATATATAATTATTTAAAAAGTTTAATAATATTCTATAAGCCGATTTTTTTTAATTTAAATATTATTACTTAAGGCTTTTTTATTAAAATATAAACCAAGCAGGGCTTTTATACGCTATTATTTTTAACCTGTTATATTAAGCTTTAACGTTTTTTTTGTTTTTTTAAATCTTAGTTTTTAATTAATAGCTATAGAATTATATATTTTATACTTATAACGATAAATATTTCTACTTTATTAAACATGTTATAAATAATGTTATTATTTACTCCAGCTATGTAATATTAATTAAATACTTTATAATAATAAATAAAAATAATTAGCTTTATGTTTTATTTAAGTAACTATTTTTAATAATAACGTATTAGCTTGTATTTTTTTAACATAAATTAATAAGCTAGTTTTATATGTTTTTTAATATAATAAATATATTATTATTAATGGTAGACCTGTTTATATAGCTTGGTATATTTAACCTTTTTTTAAACTTTTTAATATTAACTACTAATAAAATATTATAGCTTAATTATTTTAAAAATAATATAGCTGCTTATTTTTTAATATAATAAAAAAAGCTTAAGCTTTAGCTTATATTATAAAAAGGTTAATTAAACTAAAATTTAAATAAATAAGTTAATAATTTAAAAGTAAAAAAGTTAAATAATATTAACTTAATTATAAAAGCAGCAAATAATGTTAGTTATATATATATTAATAATAATACTTTAAAATAAGTCTTTTAACTAATAATAATAAATAAAAAATATAATAAATAATAATATAATAGCTTATATAATGGTTATATTATATATTAGCTTTATTATATTTATTGCTAGATTATACTGCTTATATTTATTATAACGTATATATATACTTAGATTTATATAATTTTATAAAACAGCTTTTTTTTTTTTTTTTTTTTTTTACTTTTACTACGGGGCCTTATTTTTATTTATATACCAAATATTATATAATATATAATATATATTTATATAAAATTAAATATATAAAAAAAGTTTAAAGGGATTATAAAGTAAAGCCCTTATAAAATAAAATATTTATTAATTACTTTGTTTTAAAAAATAGGTTAAGTTTAATTTTTTATCTTTTTTATAATTTTAATTAAAAGATTGCTTTATGTTAATATTTTATTTTTAACGCTTTTTATTATAAACGTTTATTTATTTGCTTAATATTAAACCTGTAAACGTTATAACTAATTATTGCTTAAAATACTTAACTTATAATAATAATAACAGCTGCTAGTATTTTAGTTTTTAATAAAGGTAAAACATTTAAAAATAAAAATATGCATGTTATTAAGGCTTAATACTTTAACTATTTATAGCCAGCATAATATTCTTTTTATAATAAAAATAGCATCTTTTTACTTGTTTTATCTTAATAGTTAAAAAGGCCAAAAAAAAAGGTATTAATTAACTATTACTTTTTAAATTAAAGATATTATATAAATTTAAATTTATATAATTTAAAATTTATATAAATTTAAATTTATATAAATTTAAATTTATATAAATAATTAGTTTTATTATTTAATAAGCTTAGTTTATATATAGTTCCTGGCAGGGGGCCTTTTAGTTTATATAAAGGGCTTTTTTATTACGGAGCGCGCAAAGGATTTTTTTTTATTATTATTTTTCTACCTTTTACAAAAAAAGTGGTTTTTAGTTATAATTAAAGGTTTTTTAACCTACTTACCGCCCTAGTAATAGTTATAAGTTAAAAGAAAAAAAAAGATAATTACGTTTAAATAATAATTTATTTATTTTTTAATCTAAGCAAATAAGCCGAAGTCCTGGTTTAAAATAACTAACTATATTAGTTTATAATAATAAAAATATATTATTAAAACTTTAATTTTTATTTATATTTTTTTAATATATATATTTAAATTATTTTATTAAATTTATTAAATAAATAAATTTAAATTTATATAATTCTTATTATAAAAAAAAATATAAAGCTAAATGCTTAAAGATTTAATAAATATTAAAAGCATTTATAGCATTTAAATAAGCACTAAGCTACTTTAAAACAAATAAACTTAGTTTTTAAGCTTTTAGCTTATTTAAATTAATCATAAAAAATTACCTAACTTAAATAAAACTTAAAATAAAACATTAAATTATTTATAAATATTTTAATAAATCATTTAAGCTTTTTTATTAATTTAACATATTTTTACTTTGTTTTATTATTTAATTTTTTTATTAAAAGTCTTTAATAAAAAATTTTTTTATTTTATTTATTTTATTTAATTATACTTTTTTTATTAAACTAAAAAACTAAAAATAAAAATATTTAAATTTTATTATTAAGCTTTAAATTAATATTAAATAAATGTTTAAAGTTTATATTTTAAAAAAAAAATTTAAAAAAAAAAAAAAAACTGTTTATTATTTATAATAACCTTATTATATTAATATATTTAATTAAAACATTATACTACGTATTATTATTTTTATTAATTATATCTTTTATTAAATTTATTTAATTATAATACAGGATTTTTTTTAAATAATTATATATATTAGCTTTTTATATAAAATATTTAATCCAGATATTAAATTTTATATTAGTTAATATTTTTATAAGTTATATATTTATTTTTATACACTTAATTAAAATATTAAGCTTTATATTAATATTTTTATTTTTATATTTTTTTTAATTTTAAATGCTGTAGCTTTTATATACAATTATAACAAAAAAATAAAAAGTATTACATACAGCTTTATTTAAATAAAAGTAATAATTATATTAACTTTAAGGCGTATAAACTTGTATTTATACGCAAGGGCGATTAAAAGGGTTATATAAATTTATATAAATATTTTTATACTTTTTTTTTTTTATTTTTTTTTATTATATTATATACTAAATTTAAATATATATATATTTTTTTAAACAATTATTTAAATTATAAAAAGAAAGCTTTATTTTTTTTAAACTTATTATTAATAAAAATAATTAAATATAAAAAAAAATAAAGCTTAAAAAGTTAATATTAAACCTTTTTTAAAACTTTATAAAAATAAAATAGTTTTTTATTAATTTAAACATATTTTATAATAGTTTAATTAATTAAAGTTTAATTAAAAAATTAATTAATAACGTTATTTATACTAGGTTTAACTACGTGGCTTATATATAAAATCTTTTTTTTAATTATAATAAAAACTTATTATAAGTAAAAGCTTTAGCTAGTTAATATAACTAATATAACTAGCTTAAAATATAATTAACATAGTTAAAAATACATATAATAAAAAAAACGGCGGCCAAGCTTTTAAAAGTTTAAGTTTAACCTTTTTAAACGGAACCTTTTTAAATATATAAATATATATATATATAAACCTTAGGCTTAAATAAAGCTAAAAATATTTTATATATTATAAGTTAAATTAAAGTTCTTTAATATTTTAATTTATAATATATTAAAATAACATAATATATATAGGTTAATTATTTAAACGGGGTATATTTATAGTTTATACGTTCCGCGGAAAAAGCTTTATAAAAAAAACTAATTTAAGCTGTTTATAAATAACACGTTTAAACAGCTATATTATTTAACATGTTTTAAATAAAAAAATAGCTTAGTTATATTATTTTAAATAAAAATAAAGGCGTTATTATTAATATAATAAAAAAAAACTAGTTTTATATTAAAAACATATATAAAACGCGATTTTTAATACTTTAGCCGTTATATATAAAAATATAAAAAACAATAGTTTTTTATTAATTAATTACGTAGTAATTATTAAAAAAAATCTAGCTAAGCTAGCATATAAAATAAATTATTAAATATTATTTAATTTATTTAATATTAAAATTTAATAAGTTATATTAGCTTGTTAATTAATATATAATATATATATATAAAATAAATTATGCTTAATAAACTAAGGTCTTAATATAAATCGTAATTTTTAAATTACTTGTACGTATTATAAGCAAACGTGTTTTTTATTATATAAAAATTTAGATTATGTTTTAAAATTTAAGCAATAAAATATTAATAACATAATATTAATATATTAAGTTTTATTTAATACGTTTTTCTTGCTTATTTTTTTATTTTATTTTATTTTATTTTATAATTATTATTATTATTTTTAATTTTTTTTTATTTATTATAAAGTAATAAAAATTTAAGCAAATAATTAATTATAATAAGTAAAAAATAACATAAATAACAAAAAAAAATAAATAAAATATACATGTTTTAAATTATATTAAAAGCGCGCTAAGCTTATTTTTTTTTATTTTTAAATAATTTATTTAATTTTATTAATAAAGGTAAATTAAAAAAAAAATTAAGGTTTAATAATAAAAGCTTTAAATATAATCCTGGTTTATAAATAATTAACCTTAAAATGCCCGGCTATTATAGCTTAATCTTATATTAATAAATAATAAGCAAGCGTTAAATTTATAGCCCTTATAATATAATTATATTTATATTTAATAATTAAATAAGTTAAAACCATTATTATTAATAAATCTTATAGCTGTTATTATAATTAAGTTCGCTACATATGCTTATTACTTATAAATAAGTATAAATATACTTTATAACTAAAAAAACTAAATAATAGAAAAAAAAAAAAAAAAAAAAAAAAAAAGGTTAAAAAAATAAAAAAAGAGCTTATAATATTTTATACTTAATTTTTAAAATAATTTATATAATATTATAATAAAAAATTATTTATTAACCGCTAGTATATTAAGTTTAGTTAATATATTAAGCTATTAATAATATTAAATTCGCTAATATATATATTATAAAAAAAGTTTTAAAAAAATTAATTAATTTATATAATATTTTATATAGTTTTTTTTAATTAACGTTATATTTTATAACTTGTTAATATATTAAATTAATGTTTTATATTATATTTTTTATTATATAAAAAAAAGGCAATAATATAAGATTAAACATTATTATTAATAATTTTATTTAATAATATATTACTTATATTAATAACATATTTTATTTAAAATATCAGCAATTTATACCTGCTTTTTTATTATGTTATATTATATTGTTATATTATACCACTTATAAAACGTTTATATTATATTATTATTATAAAGCTTATTATTATATAAGCTTATAACAGTATTATACATTATAATATAATTTCTTTTGTTTAAATCTTTTATAGCTTAATAGTAAAAAACATTTATTAGTTAAAATCTCGGAAATTAAAGCTAGATAATGCTCTCTAGCCACCTTTAGCCTTAAAACTTTAACATTACCAGGTATAATAAAAAGGTATAATAATAACAGCGTTAATAAAAATCTTTAAAATAACAAAGCCTTATATAAATACCACAGTAGTTATCTTATAATATACCTTATCTTAATAAAAAAAAAAGGAGTAAAAAAAACCCTTATTTTATTATATAACGAAATAATACTTATAAAAGCGTTATAAAGCCTTTTATATAATTATAAATGTTTAATAATAATAAGCCCAGTTAATTAATAATAATTTTATATATATTTATTAAAAACAAAAATAAATTTTTACACGTGTAGTTTAGTAGCGTTATAATATTAACAATAATAGTTTATTAGTTTTTTTTAAGTTTTTTTAAGGATAAAAAAAGATTAAAGCTATTAAAACAGCTTATAATTGCTTAATATATAAGTTATATATTTTTATAATAACATATACTTATAAAAAAATTATATATAACATATAAAATAATATTTATTTTAATTATTTAGTTTTATTTAATTATTTTACAGGTATAAATTAATATAATAAAGTTTTATATTATATTTAAGCAGTTATTTTTAATAATAACCCGTTAATACACTTTATTAAATATTAAGCTATTAATATGCTTTAGCGTGTTTTATATTTAACATTATTTATTTATTATTATTAACAGTATATATATTTATATAATATAACACGCCTAGCTCTTTTTTCGGCTTTATAATAATAAATATTAACTAATAATTTTTTATATTTTAAGTTTATATAAAAATAACAAAATAGTTGCCGATTTTTTAATATAAGTAAAAATAATTAAAGTTTAATTAATAATATAAAAAAACAAGTTAAAAGCAGGACATATATAAAAAAATTAATAATATAAATAAAGAAAAGTTAAATAATAAATAAATTATATTATTATTAAAGCAGCTAATAATTAATATAAGTTATTAATATAAAATAATAAAAACATTATTTATTTATAAGCTTATTTATAAAAATAAAAAAAAAAAAAATAAAGATAAATATAAATAATTATTTAAATATGTTTTATTTTTATTATTTATAAATTATATTATTTTTTATTTTATTTTTTTTTTATTTATTTTTTTTTTTTTTTTTTTTAAAAAGCAGGGGGTTTTATTATATATAAGTATTTATTAAACATTTGCTTATAAAAATCCACGTAAGTAATATGCTTGTAAATATTACGTTATAAAAGTTATATAAGTATTATAAAACGTAGTATAATTATTACGGTTAATTAAAACATACCTTAATATAAGCTATAAAAAATATTTAAATAAATTAATATTTTTATTAAATTAATAAAAAGGTGGATAAGCTGCTTTATTAATTAATATATTATATTAAACTTTTAATAATTATACGTTTAAAAAATTTAAAAAATTTTAAATTAAATTAAAATTTAAGGTTTAAAATAAAAACAAACAAAGTAAAAAATTTAAAAAATCTTAAAAATAAAATATATATATATAAGCGAAACTATATAAAAGTTATTATAATTATAAGTTTATACGGATTATTAATAATTAATATATATAAATATATTTATATATATATAGCTATAAGCTATAATTATTATTTAAAAAATAAAAAGTTTATTTATAAAATAAAAAGTTTAAATTATTAATTATATTATTATATTTAAATAATAACTTTATATATTTTTTTATTATTAAATTTTTTATTATTATAAAAAAACTTATTAATATTTTTCTTTGTTTTATTTTTTTGTTTTATTATTAATTTAATATTTTATAAAACATTTTATTATTAATTAGCTTTATTTTTATTTATTTAAATAACGTCTTTTTATTTTTTTTTATAATAAAAAATATAATAATAATTATTAACCTTAATAAAACTATTATTAATTTAAATATTATAATTAATTAGTTTTTATACTTAGCGTTAAATAATATAATATTACTTAATATTAAATTTAATATCCTTTATAAGATCTGCTGCTTTAGTATTATTGCTAGGCCGCCTTTTATTAATAAGTTATTTAAGCTGTTTATTTTTTTTGCTTATAATTATATATATTACGTAAAATGTTTAAATAACTAGCTTTAATATTATTATGCTTGTTTTTTATATTATAAAATAACCGCCTGCTATAATTATAGGACTTTTTGTTTTTTTATGTTTTTTTAGCAGCTTGCTTTATTTTAGTCTTTATAATAAGTTTAGCAAGACTAAGAGACTTATAATATTATATGTAATATTTATATAATAATTAATAAAAGCTTTAATATATAAATTATATTTAATAAAATATTAAAGATTAATTATAAAATGTTATTAAACTAGCTATTAAAGCAAGCACGGGGTAATTATTATAAAATAGCCGGTAGTTTTAATATAAAGCTATAACTTATATATATAAAATATCCTAATTAAAAGATTATTATATAGTTTTTATATATATTAAATATTTATTTAAAGTTATTTAAAAATAAATAACCTTATTTATATTTTAATTAATTATTAAAATATAAAAATAATAAAAATAAGGGCGAAAAGTTTTATACTTTAGTTTTTAATTATAAGCTAAACTAGTTTAACAATAATATATATTATAATCAGGTTATAAAATATTATAAGGATTTTAAACCTAAATATTTTAAAAATTATTATAAAAATAAAATTATTTTATTTATAAGCTGTTAGCTTTTGTTTAAAATATTTTTAATAAATTTTAAACTAAGTAAAATAATTAATTTAAATAAGGATTAATTAAAAATTAAGCTTATTATATATTTTTTAATATAAGTTAAAGCAGCTAAGTTTTAATTAAAATAATAAAAAAACGAGTTAAAAGCAAGGCATATATATATAAATTAATAATAATATAAGCGAAAAAAACTTAAATAATAAAAAATTATATTATTATTAAAATAACCAGTAATTAATACGAGTTATTAATATATAATTAAAATAATATTTATTTTATTAAAATATTTTAATTATAAAACTATTATAAAAATAAAAACTAAGTGCTTAAAGGATATTAAATTAAATTAAAATTTAAAGTCCGGTATAAAAACAAGCAAAGCAAAAAATTTAAAAGATTTTAAGGGTTAAATATACATATATAAGTAAAGCTATACGTAAAAGCCACCATAGTTATAAACCTGTTTAGATTATAAATAATTAATTGTTATAAACACATATAAATATACATGTATAATTATAAGCTATAACTTAATAATTAATATAAAAAAAAAAAAAAATAGCTGTTAACTTTAATATAATTATTATTACTTTAACATATATTTAATATAAAAATAGCTTTAATATATAATAATAAATAATATTTTATTGCTTAAAGTTATATTTAATATTTTTTATTTAGTATGCATAAAAAACTAACTTATTAAGCGGTTTATTAATAATAAATAATTAAAATTATTTTATATTTTTTTATATAATTATTTGTTTAATATAATATATATATAATTATAACTTAAACGCTTTTTTAGTTGTTTTATTTATTAATATTAAGTTATTTTTTAATTTTATAGTTTTATTTTTAAGTTTTAGTTTTTTTAAAACCTTGTTTTATTTTTATTTATATAAGTAGCTTAGTAAACTTTATAGCTTAGCTTTTAAATTTATGTTTTTTATAATATAATTAAAATAAGTTTTTATATATAAATAATATTTAATAACTTAAAATACTAGAATTAAAACAATTTATTATAATTAAAATTATATAAAATATAAGGCATATAAGCTAAAATATTAAGTAGTTTTTAAATAAAAATATAGCTTATACTTATATAATTTTTTTATAAAAAAATTATTAAATAGTTTTTATATTAGTTAAATATTTATTTAAAGCAATTTAAAAATAAATATTAATATTATTTATATTTTAAATAATATTTAGCTTTTATAAATAATAAAAAGAAGCTTATTTAGTTTTATAAGTTAATTTTAAAAAATAAGCTAAACAAGTATTATAATTATTAATAAATATATTAATTTATAATGTTTTATAATAAGTTTATAGTTAAACATTTATAAAATTATTATAAAAATAAAATTATTTTATTTATAAGCGTTATATTTTTTTTTTTAATATTTTATTTAAACGTTATAAATATAAATAATAATAATAATAATAAATAATAATTAAAGTTAAACTAATAATTTTAAATTAAGTTAAATAAACAAAAAAATTATAAGACCGGCCTATAATCCGTTTAGGGTTAGGGTTAGGGTTAGGGTTAGGGTTAGGGTTAGGGTTAGGGTTAGGGTTAGGGTTAGGGTTAGGGTTAGGGTTAGGGTTAGGGTTAGG